>QCXZ01000041.1:11115414-11179608 GCA_025024175.1 Rhyzopertha dominica | reverse complement strand
ATTTTGGATAAATTGCGTATGACAAAGTATTTAAGTGCACTTGATATAAAGTCTGCATATTGGCAAGTAGGAGTAGCCAATGAGAGTCGTGAATTGACAGCTTTTTCTGTGCCAGGTCGTGGACATTACCAATTTTGTAGGATGCCGTTTGGTTTGACTAATGCTCCTGCTACGTTCCAAAGACTAATTGATAACACCATTGGACATGACCTTGAGCCTTTTGTTTTTCAGTATTTGGACGATTTAATTATTGTAACACCTACTTTTGAAAAGCACTTAGAAATTCTCCAAAAAGTTTTTAATCGATTAAGATCTGCAAAATTAGTCCTTAGCAAGGAGAAATGTAAATTCTGTTTACCTCGTTTACGATATCTTGGGTTTATGATTGATAATACGGGTCTGCACGTTGATCCAGAAAAGGTAGCCGCAATCTTAAATATTCCAAGTCCTACTAGTGTTACAGAAGTAAGGCGATTTTTGGGTATGGCGTCATGGTATAGGAGATTTATTCCCCAGTTTGCAACATTGACAGCACCACTTTCTGCATTAGTAGGGAAAAAGAGAAAATGGCAGTGGTCTGAAGTCAATGAATCCGCTTTTAATGCCATTAAGGAGAGATTGGTGACTGCTCCTGTATTGAGTAGGCCGAACTTTGACCTCCCGTTTGTAGTCCAAACTGATGCCAGTGGTTACGGAATTGGAGCTGTGCTCACACAAATACATGATGATGGTGAACATGTAATTAGCTACATTAGTAGAACACTTAATAGAGCAGAAAGAAACTATGGTACTACTCAGCGTGAATGTCTTGCTGTCATATGGGCTATAGAGAAATTTCGTGGATATCTAGAAGGCTACAAATTTACGGTGGTTACTGACCATCATTCTTTGTTGTGGCTCCAAAATATTAAAGAACCAACCGGAAAATTGTGCCGTTCGGCACTCAGACTACAAGCCTTTGATTTCGAAATTGTCCACCGGAAAGGACGGAACCATGTTGTTCCCGATGCACTTAGTCGCTTACTTCCTGATTCAGAACTTAACTTAGCTAATAATAATGACACCGAATGTAACGAAGGTACTGCAAAGTTGAGTATAATAACAGTACAGACGAAATCAACAGATAATTGGTATAATAAGATGCTTACATTGGTTTCGGAGAATCCTCTTAATTATGCTCAATGGAGAGTTGAAAATGAACAACTGTATAAATATCCTGGGAATGATAAAAACCAAGAAGCACATGACCAACTAGGGTGGAAAATTGTTGTTCCTAAAGAGTTACGAAATCAGGTATTGAAAGAATGTCATGATAACCCTTCAAGCGGTCATCTTGGGGTACACAAAACTTATTTTCGTGTAAAAGATAAGTATTACTGGCCGAAAATGCGCAGCGATGTTGCAAAATATGTACGTTCGTGTGTAATATGCTTAGAACAGAAACCTGAACAAAAATCCCCTGCTGGTTTATTATCATCGCATCCTCGTGTGTCTAAACCTTGGCAGATGATTTCTATGGATTTGGTTGGTCCTCTACCACGATCTTCCAATGGTTATACTTTTATATTAGTCGGTTGCGACACTTTTAGCAAGTTTCCTATATTTTTTCCTCTTCGTAAAGCCACAGCTCGTGCTGTCGCAAAAATTGTAGAAGAAGATATTATATTGTTCTTTGGTGCACCACAATTTATTTTATGTGATAATGGAGTGCAGTTCCGAAGCAAAGAGTTGGCTGAAGTTGTACGACGTTATGGTACGAAAATTATCTTCAATCCAGTGTACCACCCTCAAGCTAATCCTACAGAACGTGTCAATCGCGTACTAAAGACAATGATTCGAAGTTATGTAAAAAATGATCATAAGAAATGGGACTTACACCTTAAGAGTTTTGCATGTGCCATACGCACAGCACACCATGAAGTAACAGGTTTTACACCTTTTGAATTGAATTTTGGAAGAAAGTATGTTTCACATGGTTCTTTTTATGGAAAAACTTTATCTACAAACGATATAAACTTTGAAGAACGCAAAGTACCTCTATTAGAAGATTCCTTTAATATAGTAAAAGCAAAGCTAGACTCTGCCTATGAGCGCAGTAGGAAAATCTACAATTTGCGTCGTCGGCATGTAGAATTTCGTCCAGGAGATTTTGTATGGCGGAAAAACTATGTTCTTTCCAATGCGGAACGATCCTTTGCTACTAAATTAGCACCAAAATTTTTAGGACCGTTTCGAATTAAAAAGAAAATTGGCTATAATACTTATGTCTTAGAAGATGATGAAAATAGTGGGAAACGTGTATGGCACGTAAAAGATTTAAAACCACACTCTGATAGGACTGAAGTTGAGGAAAATGATAGATAGGTTAGCTAGATATATGTACATATAGATTAGTTAGAGTTAGATCATTACTTAGGTAGAGAGATTAGTTAGTATATATTGTAGTAAATAGTAGATGAGTGTTTGAAGTGCGAAATTCTTTCAGAATTTCTTAAGGGAGAAAGAGGAGAATTTATTACAGTACAAATTCATCCTAGTTACATATAAAGTCAAATTTGGTCAGCCATGAAATTAGAAATCATTTTTCCATGGAAAACAAAAAAAAAATTGTTATAAATAGCAACACAGAAAAGAATTATCCAGCAAAAGTTAGTATAGATTAACTTGCCTAATTGGGATTCTGCTGAGATTTTCTATTTTGGAAAGAAGATTTGGAGTTGTGTTAGAGAGATAGTGATTTGGTCTTCTTACCTACCCACAGTTGGGATTTTGTTTTTCTGTTGGCAGCTGTACCTTATTGTATTGAAGTGGAAGTTATTAAAATTGCGGAACCCTCAAAATAGAGGTATGACAACTAAATTTTAGTGACAAGATTAAGCCATAATATTTCTTTTAGGGTTCTTGTTCCAGTTTTATTTTTTTTTCTTCACTGTTTGAGTCCTAGTCCTGGTCCGTATTATTGTTTTGGTTTGACTGGTGGTTGGAGTACAAGGGTTGGCACAAAATTACTGCACCTTACCATTTCTTGCCAGTACAAGGCTTGTGAAAGAATTCAGGAAATTTCGAGGTGACAGCGTCAGTTGTGACAGTGTCAAAAGCAGGTCAGACAGATATAGATCTTTATTTGGGAGACTTATCAAAAAGAAAAGGATTCAAATAAGTGCTGCAGGGCCCCTGAATCTAAATTCTGATTATTTTTTTTATTATTTGTTCAATAGTTTAGTTAGAGTTATACAAAATTATTAGATATATTTGGACTCAGAGGAACTGTATTTTTTTTTGTATGATTATTATTGAGATTGTTTAAAAAAAAACCATTACCTATTACATGTATATATGTGAGGCGTTTACGTAAACGTTAATCAATTCTGTAATTATACTTAACTATATATATAACGAATCAAATTTTTAATATTAAATTTGTCTTCATAGATGTAGAGTAATTTACTAAAGCTGTAAATAAGCCTGTTTAATATATATTTGTTGGGAATTCTTAGTATCTTCGTTTGGAATGAAACTGGCAAGCGTGTAAGTGAAGTAATTTTGGTGATTTTGGGAATTTCACTTCTATTCGACAATATATGATTATTCGTGGTGAGAAATCACCTGGCGCCCAATCTACCACTTTTAATTATTACCCAGCCCATTCCCACTGTTAGCTGGTCGGCATCACACGAATATCGAGGTCATAATCTTTACCAACGTTCTTAGTAGAATTTTGTGTAATAGATGTTTCCGGCACATAGATGGAGTGTATCACATAATGGTTAGTTTAGCTTTCTAAAACTAATGCAGACGTTTTGTATTGCTTCTCTAAACGAGAACACACAAATGGGAGTGTCTGAGCTGCTGACCATGAAGTATTTCCAAATTGCATCGAGCAATTGCATTGCTACTGGTAAGTATGTATAACAAATTTAAATGCACATAACGGTGCAAACGCGTGTTTTGTCACCTTGTATGGCGTATCGTAGCGATTCGGCATTAACAAAGTGTTAGATGTTTCAGACAGATAGATAAAGTATATCCCCTAATGGTTAGTTTAGCTTTCTAAAGCTAATGCAGACGTTTTGTATTGCTTATCTAAACGAGAACACACAAATGGGAGTGTCTGAGCTGATCATGAAGTATTTCCAAATTGCATCGAGCAATTGCATTGCTAGTGGTATGTATAACAAATACACATAATGGTGCAAACGCGTGTTTTGTCGCCTTGAATGGCGTATCGTAGCGATCTGGCATTTACAAAGTATTAGATGTTTCCGTTAGGTAGATGGAGTATATCACCTAATGGTTTAGCTTTCCAAACCTAATGCAGACAAGATATCTTGCTTGTCTAGAAGAGCTCACACAACTGGCAATGTCTAAGCTTCTCACAATGAGTTATTTCCAAATTGCTGCGAGCAATTGTAATGCTTCTGGTAAGTATATATAACAAATTTAAAAGCACATAATGGAGCAAACGGGTGTTTTGTCGCCTTGTAAGTCGTATTGTAGCGATTCGGCATTAACAAAGTGTTAGATGTTTCCGTTAGATAGATGAAGTATATCACATAATGGTTAGTTTAGCATACTAAACCTAATGCAGACATGATGTATTGCTTGTCTAGACGAGAGCACACAACTGGCAGTGTCTCAGCTTTTGATCATGAGGTATTTCCAAAGTGCATCGTGCAATTGCACTACTACTGATAAGTATATATAACAAATTTAAATGCACATGATGGTGCAAACGCGTGTTTTGTCGCCTTGTATGGCGTATCGTAGCGTTTCGGCATTAACAAAGTGTTAGATGTTTCCGGCACATAGATGGAGTGTATCACATAATGGTTAGTTTAGCTTTCTAAAACTAATGCAGACGTTTTGTATTGCTTCTCTAAACGAGAACACTCAACTGGCAGTGTCTAAGCTTTTGATTATGAGGTATTTCCAAACTGCATTGAGCAATTGCATTGCTACTGGTAAGTATGTATAACAAATTTAAATGCACATAATGGTGCAAACGCGTGATTTGTCGCCTTGTATGGCGTATCGTAGCGATTCGGCGTTAGCAAAGTGTTAGATGTTTCCGTTAGAAATGGAGTATATCACATATTGGTTAGTGTTTAGCTTACTAAACCTAATGCAGACGTAATGTATTGCTTGTCTAGACGAGAACACTCAACTGGCAGTGTCTATGGTTTTGATTATGAGGTATTTCCAAACTGCATCGCAAAATTGCATTGCTACTGGTAAGTATGTATAACAAATTTAAATGCACATAATGGTGCAAACGCGTGTTTTGTCGCCTTGTATGGCGTATCGTAGCGATTCGGCGATAGCAAAGTGTTAGATGTTTCCGTTAGAAATGGAGTATATCACATATTGGTTAGTGTTTAGCTTACTCTAAACCTAATGCAGACGTAATGTATTGCTTGTCTAGACGAGAACACTCAACTGGCAGTGTCTAAGGTTTTGATTATGAGGTATTTCCAAACTGCATTGAGCAATTGCATTGCTACTGGTAAGTATGTATAACAATTTTAAATGCACATAAAGGTGCAAACGCGTGTTTTGTCGCCTTGTATGGCGTATCGTAGCGATTCGGCGTTAGCAAAGTGTTAGATGTTTCCTTTAGAAATGGAGTATATCACATATTGGTTAGTGTTTAGCTTACTAAACCTAATGCAGACGTAATGTATTGCTTGTCTAGACGAGAACACTCAACTGGCAGTGTCTAAGGTTTTGATTATGAGGTATTTCCAAACTGCATTGAGCAATTGCATTGCTACTGGTAAGTATGTGTAACAATTTTAAATGCACATAACGGTGCAAACGCGTGTTTTGTCGCCTTGTATGGCGTATCGTAGCGTTTCGGCATTAACAAAGTGTTAGATGTTTCCGGCACATAGATGGAGTGTATCACATAATGGTTAGTTAAGCTTTCTAAAACTAATGCAGTCGTTTTGTATTGCTTCTCTAAACGAGAACACACAAATGGGAGTGTCTGAGCTGCTGATCATGAAGTATTTCCAAATTGCATCGAGCAATTGCATTGCTACTGGTAAGTATGTATAACAAATTTAAATGCACATAATAGTGCAAACGCGTGTTTTGTCGCCTTGTATGGCGTATCGTAGCGGTTCGGCATTAACAAAGTGTTAGATGTTTCCGGCACATAGATGGAGTGTATCACATAATGGTTAGTTTAGCTTTCTAAAACTAATGCAGTCGTTTTGTATTGCTTCTCTAAACGAGAACACACAAATGGGAGTGTCTGAGCTGCTGATCATGAAGTATTTCCAAATTGCATCGAGCAATTGCATTGCTACTGGTAAGTATGTATAACAAATTTAATTGCACATAATGGTGCAAACGCGTGTTTTGTCGCCTTGTATGGCGTATCGTAGCGATTCGGCGTTAACAAAGTGTTAGATGTTTCCGTTAGAAATGGAGTATATCACATATTGGTTAGTGTTTAGCTTACTAAACCTAATGCAGACGTAATGTATTGCTTGTCTAGACGAGAACACTCAACTGGCAGTGTCTAAGCTTTTGATTATGAGGTATTTCCAAACTGCATCGCACAATTGCATTGCTACTGGTAAGTATGTATAACAATTTTAAATGCACATAACGGTGCAAACGCGTGTTTTGTCGCCTTGTATGGCGTATCGTAGCGATTCGGCGTTAGCGGTGTTAGATGTTTCCGTTAGAAATGGAGTATATCAGATATTGGTTAGTGTTTAGCTTACTAAACCTAATGCAGACGTAATGTATTGCTTGTCTAGACGAGAACACTCAACTGGCAGTGTCTAAGGTTTTGATTATGAGGTATTTCCAAACTGCATTGAGCAATTGCATTGCTACTGGTAAGTATGTATAACAATTTTAAATGCACATAACGGTGCAAACGCGTATTTTGTCGAATTGTATGGCGTATCGTAGCGATTCGGCGTTAGCAAAGTGTTAGATGTTTCCGTTAGAAATGGAGTATATCACATATTGGTTAGTGTTTAGCTTACTAAACCTAATGCAGACGTAATGTATTGCTTGTCTAGACGAGAACACTCAACTGGCAGTGTCTATGGTTTTGATTATGCGGTATTTCCAAACTGCATTGAGCAATTGCATTGCTACTGGTAAGTATGTATAACAATTTTAAATGCACATAACGGTGCAAACGCGTGTTTTGTCACCTTGTATGGCGTATCGTAGCGATTCGGCTTTACAAAGTGTTAGATGTTTCAGACAGATAGATAAAGTATATCCCCTAATGGTTAGTTTAGCTTTCTAAAGCTAATGCAGACGTTTTGTATTGCTTATCTAAACGAGAACACACAAATGGGAGTGTCTGAGCTGATCATGAAGTATTTCCAAATTGCATCGAGCAATTGCATTGCTAGTGGTATGTATAACAAATACACATAATGGTGCAAACGCGTGTTTTGTCGCCTTGAATGGCGTATCGTAGCGATCTGGCATTTACAAAGTATTAGATGTTTCCGTTAGGTAGATGGAGTATATCACCTAATGGTTTAGCTTTCCAAACCTAATGCAGACAAGATATCTTGCTTGTCTAGAAGAGCTCACACAACTGGCAATGTCTAAGCTTCTCATAATGAGTTATTTCCAAATTGCTGCGAGCAATTGTAATGCTTCTGGTAAGTATATATAACAAATTTAAAAGCACATAATGGAGCAAACGGGTGTTTTGTCGCCTTGTAAGTCGTATTGTAGCGATTCGGCATTAACAAAGTGTTAGATGTTTCCGTTAGATAGATGAAGTATATCACATAATGGTTAGTTTAGCATACTAAACCTAATGCAGACATGATGTATTGCTTGTCTAGACGAGAGCACACAACTGGCAGTGTCTAAGCTTTTGATCATGAGGTATTTCCAAAGTGCATCGTGCAATTGCACTACTACTGATAAGTATATATAACAAATTTAAATGCACATGATGGTGCAAACGCGTGTTTTGTCGCCTTGTATGGCGTATCGTAGCGTTTCGGCATTAACAAAGTGTTAGATGTTTCCGGCACATAGATGGAGTGTATCACATAATGGTTAGTTTAGCCCTTGTGTATACATATTATAGTGTGCTCACCTTATGGGATTTATCGCGGACACTTATTTTGCTAATTTATCTCTGTATGGTGGCGGTACGTAGCGGTAAACATCGGAACTGCTACATGGTATTAAATGCGGTAAATCTGAGCTTTGAATTTCGTTAAAGGGGAATATCAGACTGTACCCCTTCCATCAAACGTCTGCATTACACGACCAGGACCAATGAGCGCGGGTGAGGGAATGCGGGGATCAAACAACTTCTAATAACAGCGTGATTGATATACGATATACGTGTACCTGCACGAGCCATCGAAAAATGAGCATTTTCGACTTTCACGATTTCACACATCATGACATGCAAATTGCAATGTTCGGATACGCAATGGCTGTTAATAAAATCTATGTTAAAAAACTGTTTCATACAAAGATCGCTGGTAATTTATAGACAAATTTTGTTAATTTGGCTAATTAGGTAGGAGCGTTTACATTTGCGACTATACCTACTTTGATATTTATTTCGTAGTTTATGAATTTTTGGTAAAGCATAGCTTTTTAATATTAAGGGATTTTTTAACTTTAATTTGTATTGAACGTATTGAAGATTACTATCTATCTGTATATTAACAATCCTATTAGGTAACATTTTGGATAAAGAAGACGTGTTAAAAGTTAAACCAATATGGAATTTATGAAATTAAATGCTCCCCATATGAAAAAAGTACACAGGCCAGTACACATTAGTAAAAAATTTGCGTTGTGTAGAACGCCGTAAAAATGTATTTTAATAATATAGTGCATACGTGTGCGGCGCATAAAAATCAACGTAAAAATATCTGTCGCGCACGATGCAAGCTATCCGTAGGTTGGTGTTTTTTTTTGACTAACATCAAAAGGAATTTGCGCTGAAACATAAACGCTATGTAGATGCTTCAAAAATGAAAACAAGATTTGTTGCAAAACACATACTAAACACAATAATGGATATTTTCTTGCTGTTGACATCAGGGCATCAGGTCATGTCAGATATTTGAATTCTCTGAATTACTGTTAGTGTAACTGATCCAAAGAAGATGTGCGACGTTCATTGTCCTGTATAATTTGATATCAAAACAAAATAATCAGAAAAACAAAAAAAAATTAAGACTTCTAGAACAAACCACTGTATCACAGAAAAGCAAGCAAATGAAATGACAGTATTTCCTGAAGTCTAAAATCAGCTGCAAATCTCTGAAGGTGCTGCTTTTTATTCGCACGGGCCGAACGCTTACGAACGGCACACAACACAAATTGTTAATAATGTGAACCCAGCTTTAGATTCAAAGGCCATAATATGCATCACGTAAACAATGGAGACAGAGAAAAGTCCCCACTAGAACTGCATAATATGCAAGTAGCAGATCCCGGATTTATCATGACCACCGTCAAAAATATAAAACTGTTAACACGTGTCCATCTATATGAAACGCATTTTAAACCATCTGCTAAATACAGATCTTACACCTCGAAATAACTCACTTAACACAAGAGAATAGCCGAATATGTAATATAAACAAATTCTTCCCCATATGTTTGACTGGCTTTTATTGTTTTGATTAGTTATAGTTGTTAAGCCACTGAAGAGTTCAGCGGAGAGGTTGAAATGCTGGCATTTACCTATGTATTATTGGTTTTGTAAAATTCAATTTGGAAATAGAATTTAAAGACGTATTTGGTTATAAAACATTAACAACAGATCCATTTATTCTTATTATTTGTCTCTTTACCTAATTATCTTCAAGTTTTTGAACATAAGTTCCTATTGATCCTATTAAATTTATCACAGCACATCTCTTATTACGTTACATTAGGTGTCCGAAACCGTATCTCATTTACTACATACAGGGTTGTTCATGCTATTACAATTGTAACAGATCTATTACAATGAGCGAAAGGCTATTACGCTATTACAAAAGCAGTAAAATCTATTACATTTATTATTATGTCGCCTCATTTCTTCCGAGGTCTGTACCATGTCAAAATTATTATTTATTTTAGATTGCTCCGTACACAGGAAACTATAATACCTGATCTACGCACACTTTTATAATTCATCAACAGATGTGGCCACGTGCTAATTTTGTTTTCAGAAACTGAAAGTCCCTAAATTATGTTTAATTTTAATGTTAGGTTAGCCGTTTCAAGTTTCAACTACCAACGTACCAACTCCGTGTCACGTGCTAATGGAATATTTTATTTCTGGTTTAATGTTCTTGCCTCATTCGTCTGCTGCGGCAGAACGTGTGTTTTCACAATCAAACCTGATAAAATTTAAATGTAGAAATCGACTAAAAGTTAATACATGTAATGCGTTATTGCATGCAAAAGAAATGTTGAAAAACTACACATGCTTTAATTTTAAACCTTTCCTTAATTTAATGTCAAGAAATATATATGACGATAGTTCTGATGACAATGTCGATGACTTAACATTTTAGTTTAAGGGTTTTGTAATGTAATGTGATTTAATAAGCTCTCAGCTGTCTTATATTAGTGATAAATTATTGTTTATATTTTATTGTAAGTAGTTGCATATTTTGGTTATTCCTTTTTTATTGTAGTAAACGTTTATAATAAAGTAATTTTTTCCTTTTTATTAAAATCTTTACATTACGCTTGCATAGGTGGCGTCATCTCACACATGAAAGCTCTATTACATTTGTATGAAAGCTTGAACAAAAGCTATTACATTTTTAAGAAATCTATTACAGTTTCCTGCTTTAATCTGTTACAAATGGATAATTGAAAAGAACAACCCTGACTACATAGTCGATGAAATAACAAACATTGTAGCCTGACCTACCCTCACACGACTTATCTTCGGGAGTCTGGTTTGTCAAGGCTTGCAAGACAGTAAACGTAATATTGAATGATCTGATTTCTTTTGCCTGTTGGACAAAGTACTTATAAAGAGGTAGTCAATAAATCGTACGAGGAATAACAACCCAAGCATTTATAAAAAACCGAGTTCATCTTTTAATGGCATATCCTGCGATAGGCGTAGGCGTTACTCTTAGAAAGCTATGTTGGCAGTTTGTATTTTGCATATAAGTACACGAACATTTATAGAAGATTACACGTTCATTATACGAACTTAAAAAAATGATTTGTAAGACCGTATGGCTGCATAAGACATAAGATTTTGCTTTTAATACGTATTATAATACAAATTTATATGAATATACTATCTATGATTGGAACTCGTATTCTGCATTCGCATAACTATAGCATCACTTGGCAACATCGGCAAAGGAACGGTTTTAAAGCAGGGGACATGAGGGGTACTCAAAATGCCGGTAATGTCAATTACTTCTATTTTACAAATTCGTTACAGCGCCATCAAACGTCTGCCCCCAGAAACACTCGCATTTCGCCCCCAAAATCTGTCCGTTTTTTCGCAATGTAGGTGAGCACACTATAATATGTATACACAAGGATCACACTATCAGTGCAAAACCTTTTACATCAGCAGCAAAATTTAGAAATGAGCTAGGACGTCGGGCGGCCTAATTTACTCCGCTTTTAGATCGAACCGTTGTAGCTAGCGACAAACGGATACCATTCCAAAATTCAGGAGCTTCAGATTAGTAAATATGCTTGAAATTATACAAATCGGAAGTGCAAAAATTTTAAGGTCCAAAAAGAACAAAGGGGTTAGCCTTTGATGTTTTGCGATTTTTCGGTGGAAACTAATTTTAGCTCAAAATCGACACAGAGATGTATTTTGAGCTGCAGATTCCAAAAATTTGATCAGATATGAGCTAGGACATCGGGTGGCCTAATTTACTCCGCTTTTAGATCGAACCGTTGTAGCTAGCGACAAACGGATACCATGCCGAAATTCAGGAGGTCCAGATTAGTAAATATGCTTGAAATTATACAAATCGGAGGTGCAAAAATTTTAAGGTCCAAAAAGAACAATGGTGTTAAACCTTTGATGTTTTGCGATTTTTCGGTGGAAACTAATTTTAGCTCAAAATCGACACACAGATGTATTTTGAGCTGCATATTCCAAAAATTTGATCAGAAATGAGCTAGGACATCGGGCGGCCTAATTTACACCGCTTTTAGATCGAACCGTTGTAGCTAGCGACAAACGGATACCATTCCGAAATTCAGGAGGTCTAGATTAGTAAATTTAGTACTTTGTGAAATATTACTAAGATCATTGATGAAGATAATAAAAAACAGTGAGCACAAGTTCTAAATCATCAAGTTTATTTTTAAGGAAATTTCCTAACATATCTTATACATATATCTAAAAGTATAGACCTGTTATCATGTGATAATCAACAGCACACCATACATACCAGACAATTCTGAAATGTGAATTAACATCGCTTCAATATTTTACATGCTGAGACTACTGTCCCGTTAGAAAATGTTGTTTTATCAGAAAACATTATTCTGCAACAAAAGTTTTTGTCTTCCGATATTTTATCTATCTACAAGCATAAACAAAATCGTTTTGCATTGTCCCCTGGTTCCAATTTATGATTAACTTTCAATTTATATGGGTGAATTTTCTTCTGTTTCAAATTTCTTCGAACATGGTAATTACCATAATGCTCAGTTGGAGTGACCACCTCCTTAGGGAAGTTTTTGATTGATTCTACAAGAATTCCAGCACCAAAAAGGTAGCAGCGTATTCTTTATTGTATAGTTTTTATGTTTCTTTAAATTTTTAACAGATACAGTTATTAAAAGCTTTTTTATCAATTTTTGAATCTCCCATAGACAAATTTGAACTTTTGAATAGTAGAACAATAGCTAAATAAATAAAATCTATGCTTCAAAGTCAACGTTTTGTAAAAGCTTTTTGAGAGTAGTCACGAAATTGCCAAAACAATGCGAGCCCACCGACACAATAAAAAAATTTAAAGTTAAAATAAGTTTAAAATTAAGACAAAAATGGACTTATCTTTCCACTGAGGCAGAATAATGAAGCTTTATTTACAGATTTGCTGGTTTTCGGAACAAGCAAAGTATGTTTTGCTTTGCAGTTTTGATGTAAAATCAAAGGTATAAATCCAGGGACATGGTATACATAAATTGCAGAATTAGAGTAAAAAGGTGCCGTAGACGATAAATTTTTTTAAATCATTGAAATTTCATCAAGTTGCAAAACAATGAATTAGATTTTCTCCTTCAGTTTTAAAGAAAAAAAAACATCTTATTCTCAAGTCTATATGTTTGTTTTTAATACCTTCTTAGAGTTCAGGGTATGAGGAAACCCTGAAAGTTGGAGTTTTAAAAATTATTTTGCTTGTAATCCTTGAATTTATGTCCAAAATCAAATTTTTTATTATCTAATTTCCAGATGTCAATGAAAATATGTAGATAAGAACAAAATCTTACACATAGTCCTTGTATCAGAATACAGTACACTCTCGATAATCCATTGTTTGGTTATTCCATCAAATTCGGTAATTAGGAGCTTTGATAAATGATATGAATCATCATTTTCCTATTTATACCCCTTCATTTTCAGCTCAGTACTATGTGGTACATGATCCAGTTTCCACTATTGGTTTGAGGCTATAATCCTACATATGAACAGTAACATTAAGTTTGTTTAAAGAACAAGAAATTATTCAAAAAGGGCTATAATCTATGATATTCACTTGGTTTATGCAAGAACATGCCATCAGGCGATATTTTTTTTGAAAAGAATTTTTTTTAATAAATAATGCAGGAAGCAAAAATGGTTTGGGATTCAATTTTTATATATACAGTAGAAAAATTATGTAGTGATTTCACTATAAACCCTTTTACTTCACAAAAACTTGTAATCCACTACATTTATTTAATCTTTTTAAATGAAACTTTACTTATTAAACAGCACACAATGATTTGGAATAGCTTGGAAAAACATGAAAGACCAAAAATCAATGCCTGTTTATAAATTTTTGTTAATAAAAAAAAATTCATATCCAAAAACTAATTTGTTGAATTGTGTAATTATAAAGAACTACAAATACAAATCCATTTTGATAACTGTTCTACTTTTAATTCTGTCTAAAATTTATACCCAATATTTTGTTCAGCAAGAAAATTGATAAAAGTTTATTTTTTTTAACATGAACAAAATATTTCTACCTGACTTGCCTCATACAGATTTCAAATATCAAGTGTACTCAACAAAAAAATTATACCTAGCTCTTTTTAAGTATGTGAAAGCCATGACAAGTAAAATTTCTGTGCCAAAAAAAGCTGTCAGTCCTGTCAAGATAGCTGCCAAAGTATGTTAGAAGTGGTCATCTTCTAACATCATGATGGTCAGCCAAAATCCCAAGTGTAGATACCGAAATGTCTGACGAGTTACACAACTCACCATCAGAGGAATTAACACTATCTTCAAGAGGCTATCGCATTCTAAAAAAGTTGGGCGAAGGCTCCTATGCCAAGGTTTACCTGGCAGAATTCACTGCCGAAAACCAGGACCGCAAGAGCCAACTTGCATGCAAAATTGTCGATACATCCAAAGCACCTAAAGATTTCGTCAGAAAGTTCCTACCCAGAGAATTGGATATCCTGGTCAAACTCAACCACCCTCACATCATCCACATCCACAGCATCTTCCAGCGCAAGAACAAGTACTTTATATTCATGAGGTTTGCTGAAAATGGTGACTTGTTGGAGTTTGTGTTGAAGAAGGGTTCTATTTCTGAGGCACAGGCAAGGGTGTGGATGCGCCAGCTTGCCTTAGCCGTGCAGTACTTACACGATATGGAAATCGCACATCGAGACCTTAAGTGTGAAAATGCCCTCATCACAAKCAACTACAATGTCAAACTAGCTGATTTTGGATTTGCGAGGTACCATTTTGTTGTTTAATTTTATCTTTGCTGGTTTAAAATCATCAGATTGAGTATGAGAGGATGCAAAATTAAATGATCTTTCATATACTATATTATAAATTATATCCTATATACAGCTCAAACTAAATCTACAATTTTCTTTAATATAATAGTTATTTAACGTTCAAAAACTGATCCATATTACTCTATATGGATTTCTTGAATTTATTCTTGTTAAATAAGCCTCGCCAAGTTTAAGCCACAATATTTATTAACAGCTTTTGGCTAATAAGCCATCGTTTTGGTAATTTAAAATTTTGTATATCTCTAGAATTTCTAAATATGAAGTTCAATTTTGATGATTTCTTACAAAAATTTAAACTTTCCAAATTGTCCAAAGTTAATGATTCGCTAACGAAGAATTTCAAGTTACAATATTTGTATTTTTATACTTATTAAATTGTTTTAGATGTTCATTTCCTCTAATAAGAAGGGATCTTCCCGTTTATGATTAAAACTGTAAACAAAATATGCATATTAGAAATGAATACAGGTACTTTTTTAATTAAAATATATGATATTGGTAGAATAGTGGCCGCCATTTTGAATTTAAAGGTATGAAAAAATTGCTATATGCTATATAGTAAAACTCTGTAATAATTTTATTCATATATGCCATAAATACCAAATACAAAACATCTCTAACTAAAAAAGTCTATCATCTATTGACTAATAGAAACAATTATGGATTTAGTAAAATCGGATTCGGGACACGTAAATGATTAGCAAATTTTCCTGTTGAGTTTATATCAGACATGCCGTCAGTGAAAAAAAAGTCGCCTATTTGTTGAAAATTTAGCCTTTATCCACCACAATTCACCAATTGCAATTAAAAACAAAACGACATCTTTAGGATATTTTTTTACATTGACTATTATGGCTATTAGTTATTTTTATGTCTGTAGTTAATACTTTTGGGTATCTTCAGGTTTTTTGTAAATTTTCAGTAGGATTTGTGTTTAAATAATAAATTTGTCATTAAAATGATGTAGGTGATTTTAGTTTTCGCAAGCCTCTTTGTGACTTGTTTTGTAACTTTTTCAGCTTTAACTAAAGGCCATAACAATTAGAAGCCATTTCCTTATTATTTACCTCATGAAGAAGTACATGTTAAAGTAGATTTTAGGTAAATGTCATAGTTTTTTAATATCTGGTATGATATTAAGTTACTATTTGGTATCTGGCTGAATAGTAAAATGAAGTTGCATACTGAATGGTTACTGGACATCAGTTTTATCCTACTACAATCTACAAAAGTTACAAATGATTATATCTTGTAACCAATGTTTGCAAAAAGTGTATTATGCAGTGTAAATTTAAAAATATATCAATTTATGAATCAAGAATGTAGTACTTTTGGACTGTAACTTGATGGCTGCAAAATTTACATTTCAAGTATTGCATTTAAATGTGCAAAATAGTCAAAATGATGAACTAAAAATGCACTTTATAATTTCAATCTTATTCTTAAGTAAAAACTTTTCTATTTTGTGTATGCATTGAATTACTAGAATTTTTCAGACATAAAGAGAAATAAAAACTACATTTTAACAGAAGCTAGAAACTCATTTAGGTTTTATACAGATATGTGGTCGATAATCATGGAAAGAAGGTGACGAGTGACACCTACTGTGGATCTTTATCATATGCAGCCCCGGAAATCCTCCGCGGTCTCCCCTACTACCCGAAAATAGCAGACATTTGGTCATTGGGCATCATCCTCTACATAATGCTGAATAAGGCGATGCCGTTTGATGATACGAACATAAAACGTTTGTACGAGCAGCAAACGAGCAGGCGTTGGCGTTTTCGTGCTAAAGTAGTGGAAACGCTCAGCGAACAAGTGAAAAAAATGATGACACATCTCCTTGAACCGGACATAGCGAAGCGGTGGCGCGTCGACCAAATATTGAACTCCGAATGGCTTGCAATGGATCCCAGATTGATGCAGCTCAACGCTGCAGAACAGGCCGCTATGGTTCACGCCCAAGAGGAGAGGAAGAAACAGCTGAGTGGCAAGAAGGGTTCCGACACAAAGTCAAAGAAGCAGGACGGGGAAGATTTTACTGTGGTGAAGGAAAGAGATCCACACGATGTTACGAGAGCTGTCTCAGACTATGCACAGTAAACGTCGAGCAGGAAACATATTACTCATTTTTTAAGTAAATAAAGTACTGTCCACATCAAAGAATTCTGGTTCAACTTAAAACAAGTCTTATGGGTATAGTCCTCTGCTGGAGCTCTAGTTCTAAAACATCCCAAATGTCAATGAAACTTATTTATGACATAGACTGCAGATGTTCATGAAAATCCATCCCAGGTACTGGTTAAATAGTTTGAGTTAGTTTTGCCTGTTGCTTTGTATTTTGCATACCCAAGAACTCTGTATGGTTTTGTTTGTGGACACGATAACTTTCGAAAGACTTAATATATGAACTTGAAATTCGGCAAACATATAAATCTCAACTATCCAAAGCGACCAATTATTTGTGGGGTAAATAGGGTATCGGGAAGGGGGAGAAATTGGGGGGTTACTACCCTTTTTGCAAATTTTTATTTTTTTTTCGTTTTAGTGTGTGATTAGTAGTATAACTGCGAGTATTAGTTGTTCTTATATATTTTCGGTGCAGCAAACTGTTTAGAAGATATTAGCAAAAAAGTGTCACTTAAAGAAAATGGTTTTACCTAAATATCTCCGAATATATTTAATATATTCAAAAAATGAAAATACCATCAGATAGGAAATAAAAATTCCAACAAAAAGTGTCTTAGAAAATTTATCCAAAATTTTAACATTTTCGAAATATTTCCAAAAAACCTATTTTGGACCCGGCTCGCACGATTATTTTTAAATTTTGGTATTATATAGAAAATCAAATTTCTGATTAGAAAGCACTCTTGAAAACCGATTTTAAAAATTTATATATTTTTGCTAATATCACGAGGACTGTTTGTCTTAGAAAAAATGTGTAGAGAGAAAAAAATGCTCAAAACCTGATTATTAATCGTATAGTGAAAGAAATAAAAACGTAAATGTCATTTTAACAATTGGATGTGGAAGTATTGATTCAATTTGCAGAGGTTTTTCTACTTCCAACACCTTCACATTATGTGTTTCAAGATGATTTTTTTGTCTGTTCTGCAGTTGTCTCAGGGTGAAGTCTAGGTATGAAAGCTTTCCTTCTACTTTCAAGGGCTCTAATCTGAGGTCCTAATTCCACTGCCTTTGACTGTATTGGTCTTGTGCCTTCTTTTTTTGGATTGGATAGTTTGCTGAATTAGGGGTTGTATTTTTATTTAAGTTTATCATTTTACTCATATAAGCTAACTGCTCTTTTCCAAGAGTAACATCAGCTCTTTTTGTGCATGTCTCCTCTGCAGATGCCAGAGCTCTTTCATTTATTTGAATTGGAGGATTCAGATAGCTCGCATTATGTGGTTAAGTAATCGGGTTTGGTTTTGTTTACAACTGCAGCTGATGGTGAGATAAAGTCCTGAGTTTTACCTGTTGTCTATTGAATGAATGTTTTTTTTTCGGTTCAGCTGAGACTGTTCATTTTCAATTTTCATATGCTCAAAATCTAAAACTGGTTGGTGCAGATCCCTAGCAGGAGTGTTACTGAAATTTCTCTTTTCTACTTCCTCTAGTTTTAGAGAGGAAGATAACCCTACTGCCTTCAAGGTGAACAAGATGTTGGATTCTTTTGGCGCAACTTTGAGTGCACTAGCGTTATTCCAGCACTTGGTGATTCGTCTTTATTTTTTCCTGTGTTGTTTTGATTATTCTGAATGGATGTTTCACTGAATACTTCTTTCAGAGTGGCCATCTTGCAATCATAAATACTTTGGGAAGAAACCAATGTGTTCATGTTTGCTGCATATCACTCTTCCAAACGTTTAGCAAACATCACAGTGCAATTTTGTTTCATGTCAAAAGGCCTGCGGAAATTTTCTAAAAAAGCAACAATTAGGTTCATGAAATAAACAACAAAGGTTAGTATATAACGTGTCTATTGTTGGACTGGAATAAGACATACAAAAATTATAGCCACAGACTACTCCACCTGTGTTTACATAAACCCGCCTAAATTTATCATTAAAATAGAACATCAAATAACCATTATTACATTATGAAGTGACTAAAAATAACAGCAACAATGAATAAAATTAACGGTACAACAAAACACAAATATTTGGTAACTGGTCGAAAAAGAGGATGGGACGCTTATGATACGGGCAGTCACATTGATATGATACAAACGGAGAATTGGTGTTGCGATCATGGTCCCTTACCAAAGGACATAACGGCGGTCACATTTACGCTACATCTTTACAATTATCATAAGCACAGTTTTGTTATTTATTTACAACTTTACAGTATGGCTGTCAACTAAAATGTATTATACAAATTTCAATAACTTTATACTGGTGCCAGTCTGTTTCACTATCACAGAATGTGTACGATAATTAGTAAACTAATAAAATTGACAGACTAGATTTACCCGAAATACACTGTGTAAGGACTTTTGGGACAGATAATAAATATCGAAAAATTTTAGTCAATTTTCTTGGATCTTGTTTTACAAATTTCTGAATGCTTACTAGATTCTTCCGAACTTTCAAACATGCTAGTCTGCCATATCGAAAAATTCATACTGCTACAGTACAAATCAGGTGTGTGCATGATATAACAACCTATGAGTCCCGGACGTCGAAAAGTAAAAACACACACTTCACGTGGAACTCTTGCGTTCCGAACTGAGTTGCCTGAGAAGCGGACGGGTCGCGCTATCCAGACTCTGGCGGTGCACCCGCAAGGCTGGCGGCGGTGCCTCTTCGTGCTCCGCGTGACGGTGCAGAGCCTTGCTGAGCCCGTGGCGGATGCTGGAAGAGAGCTTGCCGAGGGACCCGCTCTGTCAAGGCAGCACCTCGACGTAGTTCTCGGGTATTAGGCCGGTCTTGCCGTTCAGGGTGCCCTCAAGCCAGCCGGGTTCTTGCGATTTTTTCACTGGAAAGATATGCGTGAAAATTAGTCGCTTGTTTCTTGTGATAAATTACTTGACTCAAAAAAGTTAACTATTCATATAATAAGAGCAAACATTTTCTATTAAATAAATAATGAGTAATTTCTGAAGTTTCCTATTTATTATTATAATACTTCCTGTAACTTTGATTTCTGTTTTTATCGTAATTTGATATGCTTTAAAACTTATATAACAAGTTTTTTTTTAAGTTATCAAGGAAGAGTGGGGGCACTGTGTGCATATGAATTTTCGTAAATAGGCTGAGGTATTACTGTTGTTAAGGTAAGTGAATTACTTTTGTGGTAATTGAAGCAGTAAGTAATTAATTACTTGCTCCACAATTGTAATTAAATTACCCACTTGTTACAATTACAATTACGTTTTCACAATTACATTCGATAGAAATATTTTTATTATCTTGAATTTGTCTAAATTTTATATCCGATTGCAATCTAGTAGGCAAATAGATATTGAAAAGGCCATTTCCATAAAGTTCATTACAGTGCTTTAGCAAAACTTAATTTATGTGGATTATTCTCAGTACATTGATTAAAGCTTCCCCTGAAGTAGAAAGCATTTGCGCTAAGAAACTGAATGTACCATGCCCTACAAGATGGAATTCACATTTTGTTTTAACTATCTTCACTAAAAAAAAAACTGTGCAGTGTAATCAAAACGACTAAACTTATTTTTCAGTTTATTTATCGGGATTGCATGACCTGGACAAGGGATCATCTTCATTCTCTTTTTGTCAACAAGTTTCGCTGATTTATTTCAATTTGTCAGCCTTTTCTCTGTCTTGATTATTGATAATGAAACTGATAAAAACACATCAGGACTAGAAAAGGGCAAAAATAAACTTAAATACCTATTTTATTTTTTTACATTATATATATTTTATAGTTATGAAACCAAAGGATACTGTCATTGTACTCTTCAGGAAAATACTAGCTATATCTCGAATACTTTACCAACTATTTCTAAGTTCATCCAAAGATCATCAAAAAATCGAAAATTTTGTGCCGAGCTTTTCACATATTTTAGATTTCAATCAGTTTTTTAGAAGACCATACATTTAGGCAACTTGTTCCTTACCACAGTTTAAGCTTAACTGAATTCATTCTGATAAAGACAAAGGAAGTTATATGCAGTTAGGGAACTCGTCATGAGTAAAGTCCAAGAACACTTTTTACCTTCAACTGATAAATCTTTGCAATTCACCTCTAGAATATACATATATTGTCAAAGTTTTGATTATGTGCATATTTCAGAGCCGGATGATGTCAGTGAAAATGCTTCACATATAGAATTTTTAGCTTATCTAAAACTAAAAAATTACTGTCTGGAAAAGACTATCCTGTAATATATAAGATTTTAAAGAAATATATCATATTAGCCTTAACCGCTCCCGTTCAGCGAATGTTTAGTTCCAGCGGTTATATTTTGAAACCTAGACTAAACAGTTGATCAACAATTTGAAAAACTATTGTTTTTGAGATATAATGATGGTTTGTAATCTACGTTAAATAAACTTAATAAGTAAGATAAGTATGAGTAACATATTATTATTTTAAAATGTTTTCCAACTTTCTACCCGATTTTATCAAAAGGTTATATATAATTGATAATTTGAAATTACATAGAAGTGTGTAATTATAATTCATTACATTAACATATTTTGTAATTTCAATTGTAATTAATTGCAATTTAGAGAAACTGCCAATTCCATTGCAAACAGTGACATTATATGCATCCAAGAGAAAATCTTGGGCAAAGCAACATTCAGAAGTACTTACTGCTACTGCTAACAAGAAGAAATTTTAAGCACTAGTAGTAGAAAAATAATAGCTGTTGAGAAAAAAAAGTAGGTATGGCTACAGGAAACAAGGGAGGCAAGACAAAGGAGAAAACCAAGATTAATAATAGCAATATTGGAAATAAGCGATCAATTAGAATTAGAACATCAAGATCTGTGTGATGATCATGAATTGAATGTTCTTATCTTACACAAAGAAATATCACTGTTGGCGCTTATATCAGAATAAATGTTATTGCATTAACTGTAACGATTTGATCCCAATAGTAAATTTGCCTTAATGTGCACATTTGCCCTACTCTTCCTTTTTATTATTTACTAATAAACTGAAAGATTGTGGAAAATTTTTTTTCCCTTATACAGGGATAGCTTCGCTCTGTCTGCACTTTATTTTCAGATAGTATGTACTCACATAAATACTTCTGCTCTAATTCTAAACACAAGTTTATGTTTTTGGTAAAATAATACTTAATAGTTTTCTAATCTATAATAATTAACAAACTGATTTACACAATAACAATAGTGTCTATTAAAATAAATTTTATTCAGTAATCGAAATGTATATCTAAATTGAAATCAAAATTACTATAAATAGGGAGGAAGTTCATTCATTAATTTACAGGGACGTTGCTGTGTGTATCTGGTAGAGATATCAAACATAGAGTAGTTAAAAATGAAAAAAACTCTGTTCTTGTCACCATGCAGTGAAAAAGAAATATATACGCTGATAAGGTAACTTAGATCAGAAACAATTGGTGATGTCAGTCTAACCAAGAAAGATCTGATTCAGCTCTTCAACATTATAAAGTACACACTAATGGGAATCATAAATGACATACTGAGTAACGGAAACTATCCCAGTAAACTGAAAATTGCAAAAGCTATACACATTTACAGAAGTGGAAAGCTTGAAGACCTAAGTAATTACAGGCCTATATCCCTATTGACACTGATCACAGATTATAGAACACAGAAAAATCTCTGTCATATATTTCCTTGCCAGCATTTTACTTTTTGTATAAGTGCCCATAGGGCTCGTAGTTTGTATGCGTGTCCAACGTATGGGAGGGAAACAAGATGACAAGTGCCATAATCTTTAACTTAAACCCATGCAGCAACCCATGACAACGAACATTTGGTTGTGTGACTCGTCTTTTGTTTTGGTTTTGTGTTTCTGAAATTGTTTTGTGCATTTTTCTGTAATTTCATGGTTATAGTAATAAATCATCTGTTTATTACCAGTACATATCTATCATCAGCGTGCAGGGAATTAAAATAGATGTGCGAAATCCCATAAAAAAAATAAAAAAATCAAAGGATTATTGGTTTCATCCAAAGTACAGTTAATTTTGATCCAACAACAGACTTTGTGGAATATATTTCTCAGGAACTAAATAAGAATTAATACGTGATAGTACTTTTTATACGTCTTAAGAAAACCTTTGATACCCATAAAAATTATTATCAAAATGGTATAAAATGGGGATAAGGTGTGTGGTGTGTGACCTGTGGTAAGGTCAGACTAAAAGAAACATAGGTACATGTTTGAAAGTACATAAACATGCTACTAGGCTGCAACAGATAGATAAATCTTCCGTAGCTGAACACTCATATTTAACACATGACTGACTTTGATAAAACAAAAATTTTATATACAGAAAAATATCACAAAAGTCTAATAAAATAAGCTAAAGAAATTTCTAGAAAAAATAATAACTCCAACAGAGAAAGTGGATTTTTTTTATCAAGTAGTATCGTATGTATCTACTAGGTAGTTCCTCTCTCGTTAGTAGATTTAAATTGAATCAGATTGGTACTGTTTCTATGACGTCTCGCTTCCTTGGTGATTTGTTTATTTACTTTCAAAATTATTGTTTGAACTCGTGTCAAATGATTTTTTTAGGTTCTCTTCTTTCACAGAGATTTCAGGTGTAATCGAAACATCAGATTAATAATTTTTTGTCAGTGTTATACAGCATAAGCATAACTGATAAAAGACACTTATGCACTTAAGCCTTGTTTTTTAGCTATAAAACTAACAGAGAACATTGTGTTACGTACCGTTTGTTATTATTTGGTTTGGTTCAAACGAAAGCTCACCATCATGCTCTCCTAAGCATGCGTACAGAGTTCTCACCCTCCTGTAAAATGTTGACAATAAAAAGCCTGCTTCACATGAGAAAATGGTTTATTTAAAGTTTACATGCACGTTATTGTTAATCATGCAATTATTAATATATACAAAGAAACTGTACAATATAAGTAAACACATGCACAGAGCAGCAATAACAAAAGAAAATCTGTTGAAACTGGAAAAAAATAAATTGCACTGAAGATCAACAGATTCTTTACAAAGCAAACGATAAATGAATTTGAAATCACAAATTGATCATCACAAAATGGCGCGAGACATCATGGCTACTTTCTGGGTTTGGTTTTGCTAAACCGTCCTTTCACCCTCGCATATCTAACAAACAAAACCAATAATAGAATCACGGGATGCAAAATTTTTAACACCGGTGCAAAAGCATAAGCCGACACAGCTACATCTCTTACCGAACTTTAGGTACTGGACTTGATCTACCAGATGTTGGAGTGGGAGACAAGGAATCTTTCCTTAACTGACTGCTTAGTGAGTTAGAAGCCCCAAACAAAGAAGGGAAGCTGTTAGTAGAGTTAATAAGTGAAAGAGTCAGGAAAAGTCAAGTTGGTGTGCACATATTAAATACAACACAGTATGCGGTTCCCAAACATAGATTCATACTGAATTGTGCTGTTGTTCAGAACTGCTAAAATTTAGTCCCTGTCATTCATCACGATAAATTATAAAAAATAGATGAATTTTGTTACATATAAGTAATGTGTACAGGGTGAGCAAATAAATAAGGGAAGTGGCAGGTCTTATCTCATAAACCAGTAGCCCTAAGGCTTTGAGGTAAAAAATTTCTTAACTAAAGTGGCCAAGAGAAATTTTCGAGTTTGTAAAGTGACCGCTAGAGGGCGCTGTGGCACCTCCAAATTACAAATTTAATGTTTGTCATTTTTAGCCTAATAAATGTCTGCAGTATTAAACATATTAAGACTGTTTAGACTAAAATCTACCATTTTTGTTTAGAACATTTTTTTTGTTAAATGTAAAATAAAGGAGTTGGGAGGGGGTGAATATTAACCCTTAAGTGCAGACGTGGGGCTTTCTAACATAAACGCGGAAGTGCCATCTGAGAGACGGCAAAATATATTAGGGCAAAAAACCTAAAATTTTCTAAATAAATTTTGTAAACATATTTTTTGTTAATCTTTGGGTTATTGTACTATTGATAAATAAAAAAAAATGTTCAATACATATGAGTAAACAAAGCACTAGTTTTAATACTTTTATTATATGGTACATGTTTAAAGAGTGTGCCTTTTTTGAAGGTCCGCCCATTTGTCGCAGCAATTTCCCGGCTAATTTTATAACGCAGTTGCAGTTGCAACCCACACTGCCGGCATTTGCAGCTGTTTCTGAATTTTTACAGAAACGTAGTGATTCAAAATTTGATGTCATAAATTCTTGTGTATGTTCCTAAAGTGAAATTATGACAAAAAACTTTGATATGCAGTGTTTGAAAGTATGTAAGAAAATCAATTTTTGCAAAGAAAAAACAGATTTTTTTAAACTTAGTAATTTTTGGAAGGTCAATAAACAGTCAATGTTCAATAATTTGACATAGAGTAGTGTTTTGTTTCTAACAGGGATGGCGAGGCATCAGGAAAAAAATGTGTGATTCAAAAAGTAAATAACTATTTTTAGAAAGAGCAGTAAAAGGTAAACAAAAAGGACTTGTCAAAACTGAACTTTCTTAATTTTAAAATTTTTGGGAACTACATTGTAGTAGATTATGGCGTATTGTCAGCTATATGATAAGTACCATCTGTTATTAAAATATAAGCGACTTTTTTATAATGCAGTTCTGAAGAAAATTTCATAATTTAAACAAAATGACTTGTCCGAAGCAGTAAGAGATGTAAGAACTATTTTGTATACGTTTTATAGATATAAAAAATACCTTTTTTATTCATAAATAATGGCCGATAATTCGTCATAATCCACTACAACGTAATTCCATAAAATGTTAAAATTAAAATGATTCAGTTTTTTTTGTTATGCTGTTTGCTTTGTCATGTTTGGAAAAAAAAATTTCAATTTTCTCAATAACAACTCGTCCTAGTGACTTGCAATAAGAATACCTTTTTTGTTCTAGCTTTATTGCTCTTTCTAAAAATTAAGTTAGTTAATTTAGTTTTACAAAAATAAAGCTTTTATTTTGGTTGTCTGTATTTTTTATTCCTTTTTGTTCTTTTATTTTGAATCAGCAGATTTTTTTGCACAGCACACTGTTAAATGCAAGCCTAAACAATTACTTCTATTATGCTGGACACCAAAGTTGACCAGGCGGAGTTTGCAGCTGCTTAAGCCGTGCCTGCCATTCATTGGCGTGCATTGGATTTATACGGAGCCGTCAGGTTTATTAATAGATGCGGTTCGGCTGGTCCGAAACTATAGGGATTTCACTATATTTAGTGAGAACTTTTATAAAATGCATGCCAGCGGCTGCGGCAAAAAAACAAAAATCCAGAAATTTCAATATTCTGAACAGTTCCATATAAAAACAATATGTTCTGCCCCTGATTATTGCACACGCCCTCTACAGCAGGTCATAAATCTGCACTTGTCATTTACGACCACAGTGGACCAAGGCAACGAGTTGAAGTTTTACTGCTGAGTGGAGATTATTATTTAACTGGCAAACTATTCCCGCTAGTGATGAACTTCCAGCATCTAGTACAGGTACTTTTTATGCTAGTGAATGAAGCGGACAACCAGTGAGATTCATACATGTGGCCGTGTCCGCCCCTCAATTTCAGTGATCAGTGTTGGAAGCTCCGCCCGGTCAACTTTCATGTCTACGACAATAGTTTAGGTTTGGACCAGAAGGCAAATACACTTCATTTGATTATTAAGTTACCAAAAGTGGTATCTCAATTTACAATTTCAGGTACCGAGTTTATAGAATTTATAAGTGGTGTTACAAATAATTTGGTACTTGTTATTTTTTTAATTATAAAATATTTTTGGTCCAAGGCAACCTCAGTTTACGGTAATTAAAAATGTTAAAAAAGTTGAAAAGATAGACAAAATTCTGTCAAGAATGACACCTAGGTAGAATTTCCTACTTTCACATGAAAACAAAAGTTTTGCAATATTTTTGTAAATAGGATTGACCCACAGAATTTTCAAACCATGAACTTTCGGGAAGTACAAATTATGAAAAAGAACAAACTTCCAATTTAAAATAAAAATTTTCATGTTAAATGGCAGTTATAATATCCTCAAAAAGAAAAGGCTCCACATAATTTTCCCACTACCATTCTGCAGTACCCACAATTAGTAGTTCAAATATCCCCTTCACAAGCATGCATGGCACAAGCAACTAGCAATTATACTTACACATTGCCTGGTGATCTGTAGCCCTTTGGATATAGCAGTCCCACATTTGATCTTTTAGTCTTTTCAGGTGATATGTGGTTGTTCAGGTAGTTGTTTCCATCTCTAGAGGTCGAAGACACAACTGATTCATTGGAACTACTGGTGCTGTTAGGTTCTAAAAATTAACAAGAGTTCACAATTATAAGGAATTGTAAGAGAAACACATGTATAACAATATTAAGTTTCTTTAAAGTTGTACTCATCTGTAGAGGCTAATAATGGCAACATAAAGTATGGTATAACTACGAACGTGTAGAAGGGCCATGTGTATTGTTATTTTTCAAATTCTGATATTAAAGTCTTAATTCCAAGAAAAAAAAGAATGGGAATTCCAAAACTGATGTCGGAATTTTGAAAAGGACATTTGGAGTACCGAGTTCTCTTTCTTGAAATTCCCAGTTCCGATTTGAAATCGGAAAGCATACCTTGATCTCTGAATAGAACCATCTATACTGTGACTGTACACAAGGTTTATGCTTATGCAGAGTTGCTAGACATATGAAAATCTTCCATTTTCACAACTTTCTTCATTTTACCTATAGTGATCGTGACAGTACTGGCCTCTGTTAATATTACTTCAGGCATTTGTTTGTGGGCAACATAACCTAGTACCAAGGTTGCAGTTTGGAATGCCGCTACAAACATGGGTATTTGTGTAAAAACATTCCTAATGGCATATAGAAATAACTTAATGAATAATGACAAGATGCCTACGATAGATAGTCACAGGCAAAAAAGGTCAAATTAGGTAGATTTCAATGAGTAGATCTACATATTACGACTTCAAAGTTGGAAATCCAACTTTTCTCCCGTAATTTCAACTTTTCCTTGCAATTCCAATTTTTTTTGAACTCTTTCTTTTTTCTTGGAATTCTGATGTAAAGTTGAATTTAAAAAATAAAAATTAACATGGCCCTTCTACACCTTCGTATATAACAATATGTCAATAGACAGTTTCTTTTAGTTACCATCCTGTATAGACATGTAAAATAAAAAATATGTTTGAATGTAAAACATAATAAATTTAGGTGTTATCTAAATTAATAATATCATCACAATAAAGACTACCACATTATAATATAAAGATTATCAAGATGTATCTAAATGATTACATACTTCCAACCATCTCTAAAAAGTAGATAACTCAACTAATTCATATGAACTACTGCCAAGATCAACAAATGAAAATAAGTTCTTAATACAGAGCAGAAGGCATAAATTGTTATAGAACAAATTAATTCTCAATTCACTTTATAATTTCTGTAAAAGCTTACCTAGTCGATTGTAAGGCCTAAAATTGGTGGGACTGTAGCTATGCAGATTTGGTAGATTGCTCTCCGACTGTGAAGTAACATTGGAAGTAAGTCTTTGGTTCAGTCTCTGTGCCATATGGTGGTTGGCCGAAGGACCCATGTGGTCGCTCCTTMCCATAGCKTAATGCGGAGCACCAMTTGGCGGATCGTGTACATTATACAAACTAGAGYATATGTTTGGTCCTGGWGGGGGCTCGTAATAAGTCCTAACAGTCTAAAACGWAGAAGAAACAACACAATAAAAMAATGATCTTTGATTTGATGTATTTAATACTTACACAAGTGTAGGGCTGCTGTGTATAATTAATATTTTGCCTCACACTGGGATGTATGCTGTTGGAATTATGATTCCTGACATTGCCGTAAATATCTTGACCTTCAGGACCCAAATAATGTATATTATTAAGATGTTCTGCAGGGGAAACATGCCCAGAATCATTAACCATCACATATCCACTAGTGTGCGGTGACATCTTCTCTGACAAATTATTAACCTTCTCGAAGGGAACCTTCTCTGGCTCAGTATTAAATATTTTGTCGTAATGTGTTATCAGTATCTCCACCACGACATTGTAGAACTTGAGGTCCATTATAGAGGCAACCGTTTCCTCTTCTGGTCTCAGCAGGGTTGGCCCAAAACATACACCTAAGTTGCTGACTGTCATTAGGTTCTTATCGCTCTTTGCGGCAACACTATAACAATTAAAGATTAGAAATCAACTGGTGCCAGGTGTTGACATAGCAATACTTTGTTAGGTGTTTGATGAGAATCTTCAGAACATCAAAATTTGGTTTTGGTATCCGGTAAATCAAGGTGTGGACGTCGTTCACTCTTTGCTGCCAGGTTTCACATTCTGCAAAGAGAAACCAATGCATTTAGTAGTAAAAATATTTATTGTGAAATGTCAAAAGACATGATTTTTTCTAATTGCAAATACAAATTTAAAAAGGCATTAAAATTGATGGTACTGGAAATTCTATAAGTAACTAGAACTGAAGTATAAGGGTAATGCTTTCCCATACAAAATACATTAAGAAGCATGTGAGAACAAGACAAGTAATTAAACAAAAAAGCTCTGTACTTACTGACTGCTGCTATAAACCCGTTATGAAACCTGTGCGTCATCAAAGGCTCTGGAAGATTCCTCAAATAGCTCTTCAAAGCACTAGTTATCGTTTTGGTTTCCCATTCCTGAGGATCATCAAGGTTGGCCAACCTGTCCGGTTTTCTTCTATCCAATCCCATTTTGAGTAAATTATTGACTTTTGATGTTACCCCCACTACCCTATAAATGCCTTGCTCTTCCAACCCTCTGCTTTCTAAAACTTCTATGCATCTTTTTACAAACTGTACACCGACTTCGTCTAACACACGTTCTTCTGCATTTGGAGGCTTTATTCCTGGGGAAATGTAAGTCTACAATGGAGAGAGTTAGCAGAGGGAAAAATAAATTACATGATAATTTCTTACTGGTTCCTTTCCATCCATGATATCTAACCAGGATTTTCTGTCCTGTTCGGATAGTGCTTGGAATGTGTAAGTGACACCTGGTTTTGAGTCCATGTAGAGATCGAAACAGAAACGTTTTTCTATGGAATCTGACATTCGTCTAACACAGGAGGATATTACCATCACCTCTGGTGGAGGGATCTACAATACAAATTCCACATGAAACCAAAAAATTTAACGGGGGGATCTGATTAGCATTTAAAGTTACTCAGGATGTATGGTCTATTAGATGAGCATTTGGAAGCTACTACAGTAACATGGCAAAAAATTCGAACTAATGTGTTTTGGCGGCCCCTTGTACCACAAATAGACACAAACTTTGTTCTTTTTATGATATATGATAGATATTTTTCCATAAAATTTTACCATTTTTTTAAGTTGGGTCCACATTAAACAAAATTTGTGTTGTGTTCCATAACAATTTATTTGTGTAATGTACTGTGAATGTGTGTGGTGCACTCATGTTATTCACTGGTCGGCAGTTTTGTAATGAACATCAAAGGCATTTGCACAACAAAACAAAAGCAATGTAGATATGAAAAGATTTTCGGCAAAACATATAGCATTGTAGATGTTTTCTTGTTGAGTGAAGGTCAATATGTCAGAATATCAAAGTGCAAAGAAGAAAATTATTATATTTACCTGTATCCCGAAAAATTTGCAATTTTTTTACATGTTCTGCTTCAGTGTTGAAGTTTTTACTGATTTCACATTAAATGTTAAGTTTTAATCTTACTAAAACAATGTTTATGCTTCATATCCCAACATACATGCGATGCGCTTGGGTATTCTAGTATTAATAATAAACAACAGGTTTTCTTTATCAAAGTTCATTTCCTTATACCTACTGGTTACAAACGTCAGGTAACCCAAATATTTATATCGCAATTTTATATGTTTTGTGGCAAAAACTTGTATGGCATTTGACATTCAACACATAGCGCAAATTTTTACTAATGTAGACCTACCTTTATATGTCAAGGTTTAAACGCAGAATTATTTTATATGCCATATTATAAAAAAGCAATTGTGAGAAATATCTTAACAAACTACAAAGGGCCTAAATAACTCTTAAAAAATTGAAGTCTGATGTTCTTTACACAAAATACGGAGAAAAAAGAAGCTCATAACACTGGACTTACTGTTGACTAATTTGAAGGAAATACATCTTTATGAGTTCAGTAAGTCTAGATTGTGGCAGTTATTAAAAAAAATACTTATGTTTTCATTATGAAAAAGACACAATCCAAGAGCTTTATGCGAAAAATGTGCTGTTGTTTTTCAAAGAACCCAAGAGACTAAAGTTTAGTTGATGAAAGATGATAATAATGAGCAATTTGTATTCTTAAACAAAACTTGGATCTTTTTCCGAGAAGCTAAAAAAAGATTGTGGCATGATAAAAATATAAGAACAGTCAAAAGTGAAGGGTTAACTGAGCCCTTCATTATTGTTATGGATAACGCACAATACCATATTAAATGCAAAACCAACTTCGCTTGGAAAAAAGTTAATAAATGATCAAAAAATTATTTTTAAAATTGTCATGTTAAAAACAGCATCTGAACACTGAAATCTGGAGCAAGGCAAATCGACATGTTAAACAAAAAAGTTTGTAGTAGTTGAAACACACAGACTAATTATTACATGTGCTGAAGACAGTGATGACAGCACAGACAATGATTTTGAAAATGAGGACAATTTCTAATGTATTTTACACCAATAAATGTAAAAAGTACATAATCTTTATTGAAAGTGTAACTTCACAGAAAAATCGTATTTTTATACAAATTATGAATGAGCTTTAACCCTGATATTGTTGGGAACTAAAGTGAGATAAGACTATGGCATTATTAATGTGGTTTGTTCTATGCTTATCACATAGTAAATCATGATATAGAAAGAGATAACAATGTAAAAGTAGGTCTTTAATTGCGCTTTAAGCTTTAACATTTTATGGGAGATCGGCCAAATCGATTTTGAGATACTTGAATGCTTCATTATTATAAAAGTTTTGTGACTTTCTCATATTATTTTGTAATGGTCTGTAATTATATAGCCTAGAAAACTTACCGACTTTGTCGCCAACTGGTTGTAAGGTATCATAGAAAACTTTTTGGTCTCTTTGTCGTATGTGCAGTAGTGCTTGGTCCACGCAGTACCAAAGGCCTCTGAAACAAACCAACCACAATTAGAACTACCAAAAACCACATCCCCACAATCGACATACTCTTTTCCAACAGGTATAAGTATCCCTCCTTCTTTCCCTTGATGTTTCTGATAGGCTCGTCCAGATACTGTTTCTGAACTTCGGCCATCCGTTTCTTCAGTTTGGTGCTGTAGTCATCAAAGTTCGTCCTGGTCTTCTGTATTTTGCCCTGGAGGTCGTGCATGTACGGCCTGAAGTCCTTGGCCACCTCGTAACCCTGGTGGTAGAAGGTCAGCCAGCCGAAGAGGAAGCTTAAGAGCGTCTCGACGAACTCGAATTTCTTTCGTTCATGCACTTCTTGGATCTGATAGACGTACTCCATGCTGGCTGTGTAAAAGTGGCGTTCCGCCATATCTACGGAGGCATCGGCCTGGAAAGAAAATTAAAGATTCAGAATGAAAGGGTCTTTGCTCTGTTAACTTATAATCTGACCCCAAATTATTAAATGCAAACTTAATGGAGACTAAAAGACATTACAAAGGGAAGCAGCTCTAGAAGCATACAATGAGCTGACAGAAAATCCTGGTTGCTGAAAGTTTGACCTAGACATGTGTATTTTAAATACGTGGTAGAGAAGACACTTATAGCCTTGAGCTAAAATGAATATGACAAAGATTAATTAATTGGTAGATTTTCTCTTCACTGACATTTCGCTCACTGCTGTGGTGAGCATCTTCAGAGCCGAGTTCATAGTAAACCTAGCTATTTAAGAGCGCACACAGTCGTAATGTCATAGTTCTTAAAGCCACCGCTAGATGACATATTAGCGATGTCCGGGAAACCGGTAATGTAGGGCTCTGTACTTACAGACCGCATCAGCTTACGTCATAGTTAGTAAAACCAACACCCGGTGGTTACCATGCTGCACAAGACATGTCCACGTCAAAAAAATAATGGTTAATAGAAAATGCATAGCAGGCAGTAAAGTAAACAATGAGTGAAAAGGAAATAATCTTGGCATCTATTCTGTTTTAGAAATGATATACTATTTAAAATCGACTTCTAGGGCTAGGAAGTAGTCAGGGATGAAACCAGAGGTACCACCCTAATCTGTAGCTGAGATCAAACGACAAATCTGGTACTGTGACCAGTAAGTGACAAGAAGAATCAATCTAAATTTGTGTGCCGCTCGCAACTCATTGAAACTTGTACAGACAGATGGGTGGACCAACCAGGTATAAGCAAAAATGCCCTTAACCCAAATTATTATGAGTTTAAATAGTATGAAGCACTTTGGAAACAAACTATTCCAACGTTCCGTATACTGCAGTTCTCAAGATGTTTATCAAAGTTTTTATAATTTCTCATATGAAACAACTATAAGAAGTTAGAATTAAAATAAAGTTTACTCCTCTAGAACATACAGATTTTATTAAAAAAATATTTCAACATACCTATCATGTTTATACAAAATAAATACAATATACAGAAAATGAAATTTTAAAAATTCTCGAAATATTCAGAATCTTCGTCCTCACTATCCTCCGTGTTAATGGTAAAAATTAGAGGCCTAACTGCATAAATAACTGAAGAATTAATAATATTTTTTTCTGTGTGTTACACGAATGACAATTTTTCACTGGCAATTTGGCCCAAAGCTTCTTCCCACATTTTTAATACATCGATATACTTTTTGGATACTCCTCATATCAGCTCAATAGCATTGAAATGACAGTGATGGTGGAAGCCTTAATATTTCATTCCCCATATTGGTGAGCTAATTCATCAACATAGCACAAACATTTTTCGGCTTGGCTGCTTTCTTTAGCCAGTTTTAGCAAATCAGATTTTAAATCAATATCTGCAAATATAGAAACCTGGAGTTCATTAAACCATCTAATTATGTCGTTTTTTCGCCATGAACCAGTTGGCTAGGCATTTTTTCTTCGGCTATGATACGATGCATTGTCCAATACGATAATAGATGGCTCCTCAAGTTTTGTGACAGGCTTCTCAAACCAATTCTTCATTTTCAGTCGTCTGACTTCTTGCCACTTGCGAAACACTTTCCTGCTTCCGGTGTAAAACCCATTTTGCCCCCCGCATGAACAATAATGTAGGTAACGTTTTCCTGTTCCATATTTCGTTGGTTGTTGGTAACAACACATACTGTTGTCTTGCCAAGGTCATTTTACTCAACTTTTACTAAATATCCAAGTCTCATCTAAAAAGACAAACGGTTTTGGGGCCTGACTTTTTAAAATTTTTTATACAGTTGATCCGATTGTTGAGATTCTTCTACCAAGAATATATTTGCTGCTTCTGCCCCTATATGACTGAAATTAAAAAAAATAAAACAGTACCAAGTTACAATATTTCGACATCCTTTATTTTTTTTCAGAAACCAGACAGTTTACCGCTTTTTTAAACAACCTTTAGGGTTAACAAAGAGTGTATCGATGTCTTATAAAGTTTTGTTTTTGTGGTACTTATAGTTTCCGAGATATTTGGAGAAATGTGAAAAATCACAAATATTGTTTCGCGCCCAGAGGGACTAAAAATGGACATTGAGACTAAATGCGAGCTCCAAACGCTCTGAAAATGCGAAAAATGGTTTCAGCGGAAAATTTTTGATTTGACCACATAACCCACTTTTCATTCAAATTGGTCAAAATTACTATAAATAGCAAATCTTGATATATTTTTAAATAAAATCGGTATGTTCTACAAGATTTAAATTTTATTTTAATTTTAGGTAATTTCTTATAAGCGATCCATAAGACAAATTACAAAACTTTGATAGACATGTTGAGAACTATAGTATACGGAACGTTAGAATTGTTTGTTTCCAAAGTGCTTCATACAATTTAAACTCTTATAATAATTTGGGTTAAGGACCATTTTTGCTTATAACTGCTTGGTCCACCCATCCGTCTGTAAAAGTTTCAATGAGTTGCGAGCAGCACACAAATTCACATTGATTCTTCTTGTCACTTACTGGTCGCAGTACCAGATTTGTCACTTGATCTCAACTACAAAGTTGAGGGCGGTACCTCTGGTTTCACCCCTGACTACCTCCTAATCATAAGTGATGATTTTAAATAGTATAGTACTAGTCCATGAGAAAAAAATATGTCAGCCTGTAATAATTAGTGAATGTAGAAAGGTGCATTACAAACGATTTTACGTTGATACAACCTAATATTCGATTTCTCCGTAGACAACGAGGTATGGAAATGCTTACTTTTACAGCAAATGCTTTGAACTGTATGCTTTCAATAGATTACTGTGATTCTCACAATTTAGTATTTATTGTTAATAAATTAGATTTGGTAGAATAGAGTATTAAAGTATGATTAGTAAAGTCAGATGACTCCTTTTAATAATTTTATTTTTGCAAACCAGTAAACACATTTGAATTAAACCTACATACTGTTTCAATAACAAGTATTATTAACTGATCAATAATGTTTAGTGGCGCATACACACCGTTCCTTCCATTCAAACGAAGCTTTTTGCGAACGTCTTTCATCAACGCCGCATCACTCTCTTGAGCCACCTCTTTGTTAATTTTTTTAATAATTCTTTTAAACGAATTTAAATTTTTAGCTCGCATTCTTCGAGCAGCGTACTTACGTTTAATAAGCGCCCAAAATTTTTCCACGGGCCTTGCCTGGGGAACATTAGGAGCATTGTTATGTTTTTCTATAAAACCGATATTTTTGCTTTTTAGAAATTCTACGTTTTGAGTGGCATAGTGCCATGTTGCTTAGTCTGGCCAGAAAAGCACGTCCTTTCCAGCAATAAAGGGAAGTAGTCGCTTCTTAATGCATTCCCTTAAATAAACGTCTTTATTCATAGTACCCTGAAAAATGAAAGGTTCCGAGACATTCCCACATTCATCAATTGTTTGCCATAGTAAAAACTTCTTGAAAAATTTTTTCTTAGGCTTAATCTTCATTTCAAGGGGTATTTCGTTTTCATTACTACAATGATAGAATTTTGTACCTGGGATGTCATTAGGATCATTAGGCGATATAGGTTTCATCATCTATAACAATAATTTTCAAGGATTTCTTGGTTGCTCGTGTTTCTACAATTTTTCGACACGCTGTTTTTGCTCTCAATTTTTGGGCAGCAGTGTAGTGAGGAACAATCTTACATTTCCTTGCTTTAATCCCTAATTTGTGAACTTTGAGTTCACGTAAATACGACTGGGATATATTCAATTTAGCAGCAGCCATACGTTCAGACATCAGTGGATCGAATTTGAAGATCTTCTTTATGGAAGCGCATAGTATTTGTGTTGTTTTCTTTCGAGGACGTCCAGTAATCCTCTTGTAGATCATATTTCCCGTTCGTTCATACCTCGATATAATGTTATACAATGATCACTTATTGTGGCCTTCCTCAGCAAAGTGCATTACAGTTTGGAACTTGTTTCGGTTGGCAACGTTTTCAAAGTAGTGGCATACTCGTCTTGCAAAGTCTTCCCTTGATTTACGTTCCATTTTTTATTCACTGTTGTGCAATGCAACTAAGACGTGTACTCAATAGTGTGACAACTGTCTAATAAGTGACATAACAGAGACAGTCGAAACGCCTACTAGATTAAGAGAAACAAATTTAAAAAACGGGTCATCCGACTTTACCGATCACGCTTTATTTGCACATAAAACCTCCCTGTTTATGTTAGTAATTAGTGCAGCCGAATATTAAGAAAAGAAGAGCGTTTTTAATTTACTTCTGCAGTGGAATCTGCTATGTTATATTACACTTCAAATAAAAAAGCATCGAATTTGAAAACTATTAAATATGGGCTAACCGTAATGAGAAAACTAGTGTCAAACACCTAAAACGTGCCAGTTTGCAAATTTAGGTATCTATTTTAATTAAACGCTTGGCAATCATCGTAACGATTTAATAAGCCAAGAGATTTATCTGGAGAGCTTTAATAAATCAACTTAATGGAGATCATTAGAACGTGTAATCTGTGTCGATTATCGAAGACCAATAAATTTCCAGTTTTTTCAGGTATATTACATACGTCCATTAATTCCAAAAGTTGAAGCAAAATATTACGACGATATACAGTTTTTGGCACGCGGATTAGTGACAACCTGTTTTAAATTTCACTTTTTTAATTATTAAGGCTATGAAAAATATTATTAAATGAATAAGGTGAACAAAATTCAAGTGTTCCTACAGCAAATGTTAAAAAAATTACAAAATCATGCGTAGATATACCTTTTCGATAAATGTTAAGCGGTTTTGGTTATTTGACTGGCCACAGAGAGGTTAAACCATTTGACTATGTACCGTCAGTTTTTTTAAGCTAGGTATGCAACACAACTTCCGATGAATAGTCGGTGTTTGTTAAAATCATAATTTTTAACAATAACTTTATTTAGAAATAGATACAGAAGGCTTTACGTATGACCAAAACATCAATTGCTTCAGCAAGTCATGTAGTCGTCAATGGTCCTCAAAAAAGAACCGTAAGAAAATTTGTGGAGATAGACCGTACTCATATGAATCACATTAAAAATATTATCGTTTGTCTAGAACAACTGGTAGATTTAAACTTTAAAAATTATATAATCTCTACGAAACTGAAATCGAAATGATGAATCTGAGAATGTAGAGCTTGTTCACGAAATTCGTTTAAATAATATACATAATATAGCTGAATATAATCTGGTTTTATACACAAAAAGTCTTTAAGAATGAACTGATGTGATAGTTTCGACTCTTCCTTTGAAAGACATACATGTTTGCGTACGTATTAGGTAAATAGTTCCACACAGCATTATCGTGATGAACGATGCAAGCAAAATTTAAAAGCATCGAAAAAAGGCTAAAATATCATTAAAATGAAAGTTTTGAATAAAAAAAAAAACTTTGCGAAGAATGAACAAATCGCCCACGTATCATTGTAATTTTAATCCAATCAAGATAATATGGAGCAGCAAAAAACACCGGTTCCGACTGAAAATAAACCTCACATCAAAATTAAAGTTTGTATGAGCTAAAACAAACTCTGCGATGTTGGAATCGACAACCCCGTATTTCATATTCTTAAATATTTTTAATGAAGTAAAGCATAAGGCTATGGTGTCATGGTATTAGAAGACATTCTTTCATCTAAGTTCTAAAATATATAACTGAACAAAATAAGCATAATTGGAATAAAATTTAAGACGCCAAATAAATGCTTATGCAATATGTATAACACATAAAAACGTCCCACGGGGAAAAGAACACCTGCTTCTAGTAGATACGAAGAAAACAACGAGGCATCGCGAATATCGCCCACGTTTGCATCCGACGTTTAAATGAAACGAAAAAATTTACGGCAAAAGGCTCTTCTAAGCTAACACTGCTGAATATTCGTGAGAACTAGCTGCGTATCTACTGCTTTCTTCTTGAGACCCAAAAGGCAGAACACTATTTCATTGTGGTGATATGGGACAATGGCAATCGTTGGGGATGAAAAAGGGGGACATATTTATGCCGTTTGGTCTTTTGTGCTTGATTCATACAAGAAACTAAAGTATGCGATGGTCCATAATAGCGAATTATTATACGTTTTCGGAAACTACGCTTTCAAACTGATGCTACTCCAGTAATTTTGTCAAAGTTAGAATCTCTAAAAAATATCTGGCATGAAGTTGAAGCAAAGTATATGAACAAATCACCAAGGGAACGTGCCAACTTGATAAATTCTAAACCGATCGATTAAGAAATACCCACCTCCTAGAGTTAAATAGGTAAGATCGTAGGAAACGTAAGGACATATTCGTGCTACTAGATTATTACAACAAATAGATAAATCTTCCGTACCTGAACATCCAGGATAAAACAGAAATTTTGCACAAAGAAAAATACTACTGCAAGCGTCTAACAAATAAATGGACAGAAATTTCTGGAAATTCTAATAACTTGAATAGAAATAATAAAAGGCAATTTTATAGTGTTCTTCTATCAAGTAGATCATGTATATCTAGTATATCTCCATAAATGTCTTCAATTTGTAAGCTCTTGTAAATATTTCTGAATTCGTAAATCAATTTTGGTTAGTGTTCTGCATCACGGAAACGAACAGTGAACTTGGGGGCTATATAATATTTTTATTTGACCTTGTCCGATTTGGTAATAAAATGGGAAGTTGTCAACCAGCACGTGATTGAAATTTTGTGCAGATAACAAACCCCACTGCAAAGATAGTGGAACCATATTATACAGTAGCTATATCATGCTTGTTATGGAACTATGATCTTTACCGAACGAATAACTCTGCGTTTAAGATGTTTTGAAATATCTGGGCCACCAGATATAGTGAACAATTGAAAGTGCAGACCCCTAATAGCCCACTTAAAAGATGGCCGTATTCCAACGTTCGTTAAGGATCACATTTACGAAAATTTCCAGTAAATAACATTCCCGCAGATTGCATTTGTTCACTTCGGGCAAAGTAAAATGAAAATGCTTTATCAGAATTATTTATTTAACAAAAACATCATAAGTGTCTCTAACCACATTGGAATATACAAAATACAATCTCTCTTTTTCCTAATTTTCTCAAGCCGCCTAGAACACCATCAGATGAACAATTCTTTTATAGTAAGTCTTATGAACTCACTAGTAGCTCAGAATTTTTGTTTAAATATCAGAATGGAAATAAATTCAGAAATACATCAGGATGTCACAGGAACAAACAAACAAAATCCCACCATCCCGACTTCCAGATACCTATCCTACTCACAAATTTTAGGTTTAACACGATTTATCTATATCTATAACGCCCCCACTTTATTTTATAGAAGCGAGATATGAAAAGCCTGAGAGGGATGCTAACGAATGTTGAGGGATGGAAAAGCCCTAAGTGGTGGAATCGTACACCATTGATTACTGCATTTATGAAAGAATCTACCGTGGTGTGGGGGATTTGTGATGCTATTTTGTCTCATCACTACATACTATAAAACAGTCCTTCGTCGCGTCTGGCTGTCTGTTCGCGATAAACTCAAAAACTACTGAACTGYTTTTCATMCGGTTTTCACCAACAGACATAGGGATTAATTGGGAYGGTTTAAGTATATAATWTGTKAAGGTTTTGTGTAAATTGGTTGAAATATAACGATAATTGTTGCAAGTCTCAGAAAATGTCAAGCAGCCTGGAAGCTTTCATCGAAAACGCTGCCTAATCCATTTGAGATATAGCAAAACAATGCATGGTGGGATATTCCTCTTTTATAGATCTACAAAAAAATCCACGACGGCATATATCTTTTAAGGATAGCTTACTATACTCATCTTCTAAAAATGGTTATGTACAATGCGGTAATTGGAAACCTAAATACGTTAGTTACCTTAATCATTTCGAGCACATTATTATTATCTTTTACACCATATGATTCAAATGAATTTCTTAGAAGAAATCGCAAAAAGTTAATGCGCGCGGAAGTAAATTCTAGCGCGTTTTTCACACCGATGACGGGACGCGCGTACTCCTATAATAAACAGACTTTTGGAGCGAATGGAGGTGACAACTGGAAGGTATTCGTTGTAGGCATAATACCATAATCATAATATGCCCTACTAATACCCGTACGAAGCCAGGGTGGGTCGCTAGTTCATTAAAACATTCAAGTTACTCTTGAAAACACGTACTTACAATTAAAATCTAGGCAAAGGTGATTTCATATTTAACCATTCAACGCCAAAGCACTTTTTACGTCATTACAGCAACAATTTAATGTGTTGTTATACCGGGTATGTTTTACAGTCTTAGATAAGGTGTAGGTGCGAAAACAAATTTCATTTATCAGTGCTATACAATACACCATTTCAAAATAATACTGATGTTTTACTGGCTTTTTCCAACGTAAATTACTAAGCCACCGTAGAAATATAGCAAAGGTTTCAGAAGTTAAGAGAAGCATTTTCGATCTGTCGATGAAGAATCAGAATTAAGCAATAAATAAGAGTCAAGGAAATAGGAGAATCTAAAGATGTTAAACATTTCAATATGAACCTAAAATTGAAGTTTACGTAAATTTAATTGTTGGTCCTATCATTCTTTCACAAAGATTATCTGATGATATAAATATAAAGCGGAATTTAACTGCAACAAATATGTGTTTTTTTACCCTTTTTCTCCACGTATTCTCCCTCAAAGTCTATACACTTTTGTTAGCTTTGCAAGAGTTTCACAATATCACTTCTGTAGAGTGTTTTTGCTTGGGTACGAAGCAACTCAGTTAGCCCCAATGCCCCTGAGTGAATTGAGATCCAAAACAGTATAAGAGCTATAGGCTAGATGTAGGAAAATCTCCCAAATTTTTTTCAATGACATTTGTAGTCCATTGAGCAGCATGACGTCAGGCGTCATCGTACAGAAGAATAATATCTTGATAGAAGGGTTCTCCTTTATTGAACGGATTGAAGCAGTATGTAAGGACAATAAGAGGCKTAATTGGTACGTCSCGMCGTTTAAAAAAAAGCGATCAAGAAAACACACCCTTGCTTTCCCGGAAGACAGTGGCCATACCTTTATACAATGAAGGCACAACTTTCACTTTTTTCAGTTTAGGGAGCTTAAATGATGCGACTCTATGCTTGATCTTTTTCATTCTGGTGTAAAGTGATGAACCCACAACCCACAGACGTCAACTCGCCGCTGTTTTTATTCCGTAGTCAGCAATATTTGGTATCCATCTTGCGGCCATGCAGATGATGTTGAATGGTATTTCCTCAAAGCTATGAACACCAATTCGTAATGTTTGTGACATTCCAAGGACGTACATTCTTCTATTGGTAATAATAGTATCGTTTATCGGGTCAAACTTCTGGCACCAATAAAACGTCTGGGCTTTTGCTACCATGGATTTCCCATATTGTACTTGATTTGGCACCATCGCTCATAACAATCTACTGTGCGTTGCGCAAAGGAAACATAAAATGTCCTTTTGACAATAATCAAATAAAAGCAATTATTGCAGAAAGAATACTTTGTCAGATTTTTTGGAAGATTTACCTTTACAACTTATGCATGATGATGCACAGACATGATACTCAACCAAAACAAATGCATAGAGAGGGAATAATATCAACACTGTAAATTTCCCACCACATTATCCAGAGTTGAATCCATGGAATAATTTTCATGGAAACGCATACCGCCAAAACTAAGCAACTTTGTCTAATGTAAGAGTAAGTTTTATACTTGCAAGCAACGATCTATGAGACTCATTATACGAACAGCCGATTACCGCTCACAATGGTTTACAAGTACATAGTACCTGAAGCTTTCGTAAATAACAGACGACTTCGGCACGTTCCACTGTTTTGCAGCAGAGTGGACTGTATCCTAAAATTGTGTTTAGGCTTTTTTTTAGAATTTTTTTCCGTACACATAAATCAATAAGCATTACTTGATATTAAAAAAATATTATTTCACTACAAATATTTCTCATCTAATGGTATGACTCAACCGTATTCTTTCCTAATTTAATGAGATACGCAGGGTGAGGTGAAAATGGTTTCGTTCCTGAAGCCCTGTGTCTTGGAAAAACTTAAAAGAAGCAAGTGCCGGTTATTATCATTCTGATAGGAATGCGGATATTGCGGAAGTGTTTGAAAACTGGTTCAAAAACATTTTATTGCCCAAATTGCCCCAAATAGCGTCATAGTAATGGACAACGCTAGTTACTATTCGGAGCAACTGGATAAAATTCCAAATACAACAACTAATAAGGCAACCATTCAAGAGTTTTTAAGAAAAGAAGATTTATATTTCGAAGAAGGCTGCACAAAAAACAACTGTTGGAAGTGCTTGGCACAAAAAATATTCGAAGAAATTTAAAATTGACATTCTCGCTTCTAATGTGGACACACTATATTCTACGATTACCCCCATATCATTGCATTTTCAACCCCATTAAAATTCGATGAGGGAACACCGGTGGAAAATTCAGCAATGAAATGCTGCTAAAAATTAGACACGAAGCTGAAATAACAAGTGTCCATGCATGGAGAAATTCAGTGCGACATGTACTGGACAATGAAAATCGATACAGAGCGAATCACGTACAAGAATTAATAATAGAAGTTAATCGTGATTTTAGCAGTGAAAGTGATAGGGAGTAATTTGTTTGGTTTGTGATTTTCTTGTAATGTGCTTATTAACAAGCTGTAATGAAGATAATCGATACCGTGTATAAAGTTAAAATTTTTGCCAACAAGATTTTTTGAATACTGGCCATTTAGGAACTTTAAAGCGTGCCACTAATCCCAATAGTTTAGGACGGCCGACTGTAAGGCTATAAAAACCCTCATTTACAATACAATAGTTTACGACGGCCGACCATTAAGCTGTAAAACCCTCTGCATAAGTCAGTCTCATAGATCGTTGCTTGCTACTTTACTAGAGTAGGTTTATTTTAGTTTAAGGAACATGTGGTGGCACTTCGTAAAGATTTTTTAGAAGATATAATCCGCGACACCTACCTACAGCTTGAAATCATTAGTAKAGGAAAAAAGGCAAGACGTTAATCCGTTGGTACAGTGAACTGTGACTACTTTTTTCATTTAAATGTTTATTTTTGCTACGTTTTGTACTTCTCACAATGTATAGACTAATTAAATCTTGGTGAGAAAGAACCCCTGGATCAAGATTATACAAGGACTACTACCCTAAAAGGATATCTGAAGCTATGGCGGCAGTAAGGGCCAGAATATCAAATAAGACGGCGACGGAAATGTACCAAGTACCTCATAGTTCGTTGGTGCGAAGTCGCCTCGGAAATGGGGTCTGTCTCTGTTGGACACCAAAGTCCTTAAGTCAGGAAGAAGAGGCCCTAATTAGAAACACCCTTTCCGTGACAGAATAGGAATTTCCACTGAAGTAGTGCCGCATAAGACATGCAGACAAAAATGTTTGGATAGCCAAAAAAAACAAATCCAAATATTCAAAGAAAGCTATTCTGGACCAGATTTTATTGACGCCTTTATTAAACGAGGCCTTCTGTTAACAAAAATGAATTCTTAATTTTTTAAATAATGTAAACGATAAGCGTTTTTTAATTTATACAATTATGACGAGACCAATATTKCGAACGACCCTGAGTTAAAAAAAGTGGTCGTACCAATAAACAGCAAGATAGTAGAAATGGTACAGAACCATTCCCGCGCTCCTTTACTCTACTTTTATCAATGGTTGTCTACAAAGCACTAAAGTATGATAATTAGACTCAAGGTGGTCCCAATGGAACAAAATATATACACAGTAACATATTTTTTTATTTTACACCCTCAAATTGAAGCCACTAAAGAAGGCGAAAAGAGTAATTGTTGTGTGATAGATGCATGCAAAATAAAACAAATATCCATGACTCCGTTTCCTACCGCAATGAATCTCATTTGATGTTGTTGTAGTAAGCAATATTTTAGGTGTAGGCACACTATACATTATTGTTAGTTACTTGAGTTTTGTATAAATTGGTAGTGTCTAGTGTGAAGTTAGTTGAATAGAGGTTGTCAAGGAAAGAAACAAGATTATGTTACTATGTATAAAAAATAATAATAATAGTTGATTTTCCTTTTGTACTGTACTGCATTAATATAAAGTAAAAACTGTTAAATTCATGATGTGTCTTAATGAATCTTCTCTGCGCTCCTGAAATAACTACAGGTTATGGGCCCAGGACGTGAATAAAGAAATCGAAAAAGACTTTCTGAGAAACAGTTTTGCGTGTTGATCCAGGGTTTAAAAAAAAACACTCATGGCGGTTAACGAATTTAATATGGGTGCAGGTACTTGTATAGAAAAACTCAAAGGTCGTGAAAACTACAGTGATTGGAAATTCCAAATGGGGGCGTTGTTAAAGTTAGACGGACTTTGGTACTGTGTTTCCAAACAAGAATCAACAGTTGACTCTACTGCTAGGGCGCGACATGAAGAAAAAGCATTATCGAGAATAATACTTTCTTTGGACAAGTCAAATTATCCTCATGTAATGCAGGCGAAAACCGCGTTTGAAGCTTGGACAGCACTAGAAAAGGCTTTCGAAGATAAAGGCCTACATCGAAGACTTCGTTTATTGAGAAGTTTGTGTTCAGTTAAACTAGAAAACTTCAGTAACATGGAAGAGTACGTAAATGAAATTATGGCTCTTTCACAACAACTCATGTCAATTGGTAAACCAATGGACGACGAATTTCTAGGCGTAATAATGCTGCAGGGTCTAACTGACGAATACGAACCAATGGTTATGGCACTAGAAAATTCAGGTGTTGAAATAACTTCGGATTTCGTAAAAACTAAATTGTTGCAAGATAAAAAGTGGCAAAATGGTAAACACAGTGTAGACTCAGCATTGGCAATGAAACACAAACCAAACAAGTCACCGTGGTGTTGGAATTGCCGTCAAAAAGGGCACTACAAAAATCAATGTCAGCAAAAACCGGTTTCGGGGACCGAAAAGAATGAGAAAACCTTAAGAAAAACTAAGAAGAAGTTTGACAGTCAAGGTGGACACAAGGTTCTATTTACTGCATTGGGAGTCAATATGGGAAGCAAGGACTGGTATGTCGACAGTGGAGCTTCATCTCATATGACGGGAAACAAGGAAATCCTAACTAAGTTGTCAGAGAAAAATTCAGGCCAGGAAATATTTGTAGCCAACAATACAAAACTAAGTGTTGCGGGAACCGGAAACAGTTTGGTCAAATTGAAACCTACAGGTGATGAAAAAGAAATCCTGGATGTGAAGTATGTTCCAAACTTATCAGTGAATCTACTCTCCGTGAATTCAATGGTTTCAAAGGGTTACAGCGTATATTTTGATGCTGACAGCTGCAAAATCTTGAACAATAAAGGATGTCACATTAAGGGAGAACCAATAGCTACCGCCACGAATGTAGATGGGTTATACAAGTTGGACATGCTGAATCAAAATGAGGAGCAAGTGAATATCGCAAAAATACAAAATTCACAGATGCTGTGGCACAAGAGACTGGGCCATCTAAACCACTACAGCATGGGTTTACTGAAAAATGGATTAGCAACTGGACTGACATATAATGAAGAAAAAATTCCTTCATACTGTGAGAGCTGTATTAAAGGAAAACAAGCAAGAAAACCTTTTCCCTGCAACAAAAATAAGGGAGTAGTCAAGAACAAGCTTGATTTAATACATTCGGACTTAGTTGGTCCTATGGAGGTTGCTTCCTGGAGCGGATCCAAATACATGCTCACTTTTATTGATGACCATACAAGAAAAATATTCAGTTATTTCCTGAAGTCAAAAGAAGAAGTACCAGCTGTTTTTCAAGAATTTTGTGTGCTTGTTGAAAACCAGACCGAGCGAAAAATTAAGGTTTTACGAGCAGACAATGGCGGCGAATATTGTAATGATCAATTAAAGAAATTTCTGAAAAGTCGGGGTATAAAGCATGAACTAACTGTACCATACACCCCACAACAAAATGGTGTGGCTGAAAGGTACAATCGTTCAATAATGGAGAAAGTTAGGTCTATGCTGGTTGAGTCAAACAGCCAGAAGCAGATGTGGGCAGAGGCTGCAAACACCGCAGTTTATCTGTTAAACCGTTCTCCAACGAAGAAAGTAAAAGATGCTACTCCAGAAGAAAAATGGTCTGGATCCAAAATTGATCTAAGCCATTTGCGAGTTTTCGGATGCCGCGGGTACGTCCACATTCCAGATAAAATCCGGAAGAAACTTGATGAAAAAAGTAAGGAATACATCTTCGTGGGCTATTCAGAAACCAGTGTAGGTTACCGATGGTTGGATTCCAAAAATCATAAACTGAAAATAGCACGTGATGTTGTCTTCATAGAAGACAAATTCGACACCGAGAAGCCTTCACAGCATACTGTTTTTCCATCAACTGTTCCACTTCCGGAAGATGAAGTAGAAGATCAGGGAATTCCTGAGCCAGAGCAGTCGTTGGAAGATTCTTCGGAGCCTTCTGCAGATAATGAGAACGGCAACGAAACGTTAGAGTCTCCAAGTGAACCAGCGACGAACGGTGGTGAAAGCATTCAAGGTGAATGTATTTTGAGTAAAAATGAAGAAAATTTTAGAAGGTATCCTAGACGTAATGTGAGTAAGCCAAAAATATATGATGATTACGTTATGAATGATGAGTTTGATCATTCAGACTCAGCCATGTCAGTTGCTATATCTAATGATTTAGAACCGTCTAATGTTTCTGAAGCTATGTTAAGTTCGAGAAAATCTGAATGGAAAACGGCTATTAAAAAAGAACTTGATTCATTTAAGATTAATAATGCTTGGGAACTAGTGGATAAACCTTCAAATAGAAACATTGTTAAAAATAAATGGGTTTTTAAAGTTAAAAAAGATCAAGATGGTAATATAGCAACTTACAAGGCCAGATTAGTTGCCAAGGGCTTCACTCAAAAAATAGGTGTTGACTATTCAGAAACGTTCTCTCCAGTCATTCGATTCAGCAATTTAAGACTATTACTGGCAATGACAGCGGAATTAGATCTGGAAGCTGAACATTTGGATGTGGAGACAGCATTTCTGAATGGTGAAATTGATCAAACAATTTATATGAGTCAACCAGAGGGTTTTGAGGAACCAGGTTTTGAAAATAAAGTTTGTTTACTTAAAAAGGCAATATATGGTTTGAAACAATCATCTCGTTTGTGGTATGAAAAAGCCCGCAATGTGCTTTCAAATTTAGGATTCAAACAGTCAAAAATTGAGCCTTGTATTTTCTATAAACATTCCTCTAATTCCATTATTGTAATTGCATTGTATGTAGATGACTTTTTTATTTTTCATAATAATGTCACTGAAGTTACAAATATAAAAATTGAACTGGACAAGCATTTTCATATAAAAGATCTTGGCCCAATTTCATATTGTTTGGGGATGAAAATTGAAAGAAATCGTCAAAAATGTGAATTAAAAATAAGCCAAGAACAATATATTATGAAGATACTTGACCGCTTTCATATGACTGAATGTAATGTAGTAGGTACTCCTATGGAACAAAAGCAAATTTTATCTGTTAGTGAGGAGTATTATGACAGTCCATATCAGCAACTCATCGGTTCTTTAATGTACCTTTCAGTATGTACTAGGCCAGATATTGCTTTCCCGGTTTCTTATTTAAGTCAATTTAACTTAAATCATACAAAGGAACATTGGTTGGCATGTAAGCGAGTATTAAAGTATTTGAAGGGAACAAAGAACATGGGAATAACTTTTAAAAAATATGGTGAACCAGTAATTGGATATGTTGATGCCGATTGGGCTAACAATGTGTCAGATCGGAAATCATACTATGGTTACATTTTTATTTTGGCAAATGGTCCGATATCATGGGAATGTCAAAAGCAAAAAGTTATAGCTCTAAGCTCTACTGAAGCTGAATATATAGGTATTTGTGAGGCCACAAAAGAATCAGTTTATTTAAGGTCTTTATGTAAAGAACTTTTTGATCAGTACGAAGTCAGTAATTTTCTAAAATTGGATTTTCCCATGACCATTTACAATGACAATCAAAGTGCTTTAAAACTGTCAGAAAATCAAGTTTTTCATAAAAGGACAAAACATATACATGTAAAATATCACTTTATTCGGGACAAAGTTAAGAATGCAGATATTGAATTGTTGTATATGCCTACCAATGATATGGTTGCTGATATGTTAACAAAGCCTTTGGGTGTTAAAAAGCACCAACTTATTTGTGATAGGTTAAGCTTAGAATAGTAGCTTAACAGATTTCTTGTATTCTTATTTCGCTGCACCTTTAATATTGAGGGAGAATGTTGTAGTAAGCAATATTTTAGGTGTAGGCACACTATACATTATTGTTTAGTTACTTGAGTTTTGTATAAATTGGTAGTGTCTAGTGTGAAGTTAGTTGAATAGAGGTTGTCAAGGAAAGAAACAAGATTATGTTACTATGTATAAAAAATAATAATAATAGTTGATTTTCCTTTTGTACTGTACTGCATTAATATAAAGTAAAAACTGTTAAATTCATGATGTGTCTTAATGAATCTTCTCTGCGCTCCTGAAATAACTACAGATGTAAGCACTCGATGTGGAAAAGAAAAAGTGTACGTAAAGAAAATCGCTATTCAGGTAGCATCCCAAAAGAACAGTTTCCACAGCTGCTTAGCAGATTGTAAAACGGGATGAATGCCACCATAAGCCACAATTTAAAAAACAGGTTTCAGAACTACTGGCTTATTCCCTATAAACCCAGATTATGTTCTAAAGCGCCTTTCTAGTGGATTAGAAGTATATAAAAGAAGTGGGACGAAGTCAGGATTAGTAAAATTGCTCCAAGAACATCAAGGAAATTAGGGTAAATAGAAATTTAATCGAGACAAAAAAATGAACATGAAACAGATGTTAGTAAACAGGAAAAAAACTCGGAACCCGAGTAAGTCATATACATCTGCTTCTGAGCATCATCTGTAGAAGTACATTTACCAGATCGTCTTCCAACTCGAAGAATCAATAGACAAAGAAGAAAGAAAGATTCTTAAATGTGTAGAATTTGGAAGGACTGTAGAGGACAAGGTGTTTGAATCAAATGTGGTAAGTGTAATTTTTGTTGATCTGTGCACAGTACAATAATAATAATAAGGGCCCATTTTATAGCTGCGAGCGATATGGTGATTCTGAATACTATAAATCTATTGACGACAGTGATGACAAAGATTTCATGTCAGAATAGACTGCCAAATAAGTGTACTTTTATATTTAAAACCTAACTACCAAAGAATATATTCTTCTTTGTTTTTTTCATCTAGATTTATAAAATATTTTATTTTATTTTATGGTTACCAACCAAATTCTACAAGAATTGTACGGGGTAACTTGGCTAGCAGGATCATCATCATGCATATAATCTGAGCAATATTTTTTTTTTAGTTTCTCAACAACAATAGGTATGTACGTACTAACTAACAGTTGCTAGCTCATTCTTGCCTACCTACCAGTAATGAATGAAGTTGAGCAAGAAGAGTTACAAAATGATCAATTTTATCAAATGTCCTGCTAAACCCATAAGTGACTGAAACATTTGCAACAAACTACAAAAATATGAGCAAAACAGTCAATTTTGATTTTCCTCTTTCATTCGACTACGTAATGGTGATAACAGCTGTTTTCCAGATGGTACGGAGGATGCAGTAATTTAAATTGCTGCTGAAATTGATAAGGCAATTGTTTTTCAAACTGGAAAAGCTGAATATATAAAAAACTGTAAATTTCCAAATTTTGATTAACCGGTTTTAGAAAATAACTCGTATTAATATAAAACATCTTAACAAATCTGAAATGACATCATACACTAGGCATTTCAAAATTCTTTCATTTACTAATACATATGTCTAACGTGTTTATTTTAATTTTTTAGAAAAAGCCTTTTGTTCCAAACGCCTAATGGCACTAACATTTCTTACAAAACATTGAATGTGAAAAGTAAGAGAAACGATCATGTTATAGGCATTGTAATCACCGTAATGAACCAGTATATCTATGCAGAAACAGCATCCTGTGAAAGTAAAATTCCCAACAATATCCGATCGCACAGAGCAATACGTACGCATTCTAGCTGTCAATGAAACTCGTACCCCACATCAGCCAAAACAAAACACTGTCCCACATTCCAGTTTCTAGTCACCACAGCGAGCAAATGCACAAATCAGGACGCATACGTAATCGAGAACGTTACCCAAAACGGTTAGAGTCCGATAAAGCACTGAATTATTAAAATGACACCGTTCATCTCGTGTTATACAAAATTCACTGGAGCTGTCCTTTTCAAATGTCAACTTAGACGGGGGTTGCGCGCAACATGGTTACGTCACGAATCAATATATTACACCCCCGCTGTGACGTCACGGCTTACCCCGCTGGCACGTACCATTAATAAATGGGGCGGTCTACATCCGCGCAAAATCCTGTTGCGGATCCCAAAAAAAACCTTTGCTGTTGGATGAGTTTGCTCAATTATCTCTCGTTATTAAACGTGAAATTACTGTGGAAAAAGTTTGTGAAGAATCTTGCGATCTCGAATGTTATGTTTCTCACTTTAATAAGAATTTTTCACATTTTCGCAAGATTTACAGCAAACTTTTTGAGAGAGCGAACAGAGGAAAAAAACGTTCAACTATCTTATTCWGAATAATATAAAGGGTATCGCGAAATTACACCCACAACGCTTAACGGTATATTCCGMGGATCGAAGGWGCAAGTTATTCGTTTTTGCGTTACAGCCCTACAAAGTTTGACAGAAATATTGGCTTTTTGTTAATAATTCCGTAAACAATTAACATACGATAAGGAATTTTTGCAGTTGACTGTGACTCATTTAGATAAATTTCGCAGACCGGAAGCTTTTTTTCGTTTCCAGGGTTACACTTGGATTAACCAGAACTTTTACGAATATTAATTTGTTGTAACCTAGATTACTTCATTGTAAAGAAGCTTAAGATATCGAAAATTTTTACCTATTTGGACATTTTTCTAAAGGTAACTGTTTCTGAGAAAAAAATGAAATCACCTGCTAGGAGTGCATAGTTCTGATAGCAGATTGTGAGAAAAAATTTGTAAGCCGTATTTGTGAAACTGACTTAATTTTAGTAGCTTGTTCTTTATTTGTCTCCGTAACTACTTCTTTGGACTCGCTTAAAGTATGAATTACATATTTTTTTAAGTTATGGACCTGCATCTAATAATGGGTAAAGCTGACAATGAATTGACATAACAACATAACGACTACACGCGTACAGAATTCGAACCTATAGTCATAAGATCGTTAGCATCTATTGATAGAAGACCTAAAAAACATGGCACCTTGAGGAAGAGTTCTAGTAATGCTAAACGTTCGTAGTGGAAGAAATCATGAACATGTCGTGATTGCTGAATAGCTTATTGTAACAGATTTTTCATTATTTAAAAACAATTCTTAATATTACCACTTATCTTTCCAATTTATATTACAACACAAGAATTATGCATTTATTTTAAGTGTTAAGAATAAATAATAAAAGTTCAATAAATGATTATTATTAACAGAAACTCACACACAAACAAGAATTAAACATTTCAAAAGCAATCGCTGATGAGCTGTAATAACAGCGAAACATATCTGTCTGTAGTTGATTGCGGTGCAGACAGCATAGCATAGACATGCATTTTAATTCAAAGGCAATCATGTACTGTAATAAAAAAATTAAAAATACTTAAGAAAATTAACAAACTATCCTAATACATGTTCAAAATGTTTGCCATTTTCCTTATACCTACAAACATGTGCTCGGCGTACGAGAGAATTCCTGACATTTCCAAAAACAGTAGGGGTATGGCGTATGGCGTATCTCGTCAATAGCTGCAGCTAATATCTCCCTCAATTTTCCTGAGTTTCTAAGGGTGGACAGTATAACTTTTCTTTTAAAATGTCCCATAAAAAGCAATAATGGCAATGTTCAAATTTACCCATCATGTCAGAAGGCCACCCGTATTACTGGTAATTCTGCAACACTTACTGGTTTATTATATGCTAATATCAGAAATGTAAAGGTTGCCGGCGATATATAAATTTCCGATCACTGTTTGATTACCGCATCATATCATACTGTCACGTACCGATCTCTTAGTGATATCAACTTTGAACAGTTTGAATGGGATTTACTCATGACCATGGAATCACATATTTCAGGTAGACGATATTGATGCCAAGGTATTGCTGCTAAATTGCTATATCATACAGTTATTTGATATACATGCACCCACACACCATGGATCACCAGTAATATAAAATTGTTGGTGAAATTAAGGGTTAAAGCTTTATCTAACTAAACAAAAATCGAGACAATCCAAACATCGGTGCTATTATAAACAACTTCGTTATTTCACTTCTTCGACAGTTAAAGCGGAAAAAATCACTAACTAAATTTTAAAGTACGAAATTGCACAACTAAAGAACGCTGGATTTTGCATTACCAGCAAACTTGTGTGATTTTAAAGAACTTGATAACTTGATCTAGTCAATTTTATTCTAGTAATATGAGCGAAGGGGTACAGAAGTTTGATTTTGTGGATGAAATAACTGTTTTCACAATCACATTAGACAAATTCATTCTAGAGCATTTGGTGATGATATGATGATGCTGTTGATGTAATGGCGTCCCTTTCGTCTGGCAGAAGGCAACGTGTGAGTTATAAGAGAAAAATATCTTCCAATGGCTCTATAGTTTCTGATGTGCCTCAAGGTAGCATTTTTGGACCTTTACTTTATACTGTACGAGTATACACATCTTCATTTAACCTTGCACTGCATATATCATTTTTATGCCGATGAGTAATTTCCATACACCCTGTATTTGAAAGCTTCCAGTGGTTTCCGTCCCATATGGCTGAGCACAATCCTGTAATTTGCTTGATGCGTGATAAAACTGAGGGAAAATAACTATTACGACTACTCGACTACAGGTTTCCGAAGCTGGAGAAAGTATTTTCCGGATACTATTCGGTCGAAGGCTTTAACTAATAATTTCGGGTAAAATTGCATATATACCGCCTTTTCAAAGCATAGGCTTACTCTATCTAATCAGCTGTCTGGAGATAATGGTGTCATCTCAGTTATAACACTCTAGTTGAAGTCTTGGAAAAAAATAAACAGGTATTTACGTCACTGAGTTTTTTATAATTATACAGTTGGTTATAGCCATATCACAAGACATGAAAATTAAGTATCCAGCTGTTATCAAATTCCTTAATCCCGAAGATGTAGTGCCCAGGAACTTTAGGTTTTTTTAGTGTCCCTTAAATTTGGGCTTTTTTTAAGATGTCACATTTTTGAGATACAATACAAACTTACACTTTTTTTAAATTGAATCCTCAGTTCTCTTTGGTGTGGTTGAAAAGAGCTATTTATTCTGATTAAGAAAATATATAAATTGTTGGGTTTATTTTTACTAATATGGTAGTACTCCAAGTAATTTAATGAGATTTTGCTCGTACTTTTTTAATTTAATGTATAATATAACACTAAACAATGGATATGTACTTATTTCCAAATAAACTACGGTCTTCATTAGTTACTGACAAAATAACTGCATGAGTGCCTTTAAGAGTGTCACGTATGTATTGAAATAAGCATATATCCTTTTCAATGGATTAAATTTTTACTTGATAATATAAATTACACTTATTGTTTTCTTGTTCCACAGCCTTCTGGCTGTAGACATAAAATCTGGTTAAGTTATTACGAAAATAAATAATACCAGAATTATTGAAGATAAACCCAACAATGTATATATTTTCTTAATTAAAAAATTTGGTCTTTTAAAATATTGCAAATTGCATTTAATTAAACATATTTTATTTATGAAGAATATACACATTATTATAGAACGATCCTAATTCAGATAATGTGTTGTTGTTATTTATAAATCACCATATGAAACATAATTTAAAATGCATAGGATTTCTAACAAGATAGAGACAAATTAGTAACTCACCTTTCAGCTAGCATGGTTTCCTAATTTCTTTTCGTTTTTAACGAGTCTGGTGTAACGGCCGCTTTGAAATACTTCATACGATGTGTTTAAGTACCATTAGGTCAATTTAATCAAAGTAACTGGTTGGTTAATTAAACTAGATTGCTGGCATTCAATTCCGTGTATGAGAAATATGTGACCGCTTATTCGGAACAGATTTGTTTTTTCGAAATCATCGGCGAGACAAAATATAAAAAAAATTATTGGCCTACGGGTTTAATATACCTGCGTCGTAAACTGTTTGGGAAAATGTTTATTAAAGTATTTATTTTTTGCATGGACAGATAAGGATAAGATTAAAAAATAATTCTAATAGTAAAAAACCGCTGCAAATTGAATCAATACTTCCACATCCAATTTCCAAAATGACATTTACGTTTTTATTGCTTATACTGAGCATTTTTTCTCTCTACACATTTTTTTCTGAGACAAACAATCCTCGTGATATTAGCAAAAATATATAAATTTTAAAATCGTTTTTTTCCAAATATCTCGAAAATTATTAACTTAAAAAAATTACTGATCAGAAATCGTACGAGCAGAGTCCAAAATAGGTTTTTTGGAAATATTTCGTAAATGTCAAAATTATGAATAAATTTTCTGTCACTTTCTGTGAGAAATTGTATTTCCTATCTGATGGTATTCTAATTTTTGAATATATTAAATATATTCGGAGATATTTAGGAACAACAGTTTTGTTTAAGTGACGCTTTTTTGCTAATATCTTCTAAACAGTTTGCTGCACAGAAAATTTATAAGAACGAATAATACTCGCAGTTATACTACTAATCACATACTAAAACGAAAAAAAAATTTGCAAAAAGGGTAGTTACCCCCCAATTTGGCCCCCTTCCCGATAACCTACTTACCCCACAAACAATAGGTCGCTTTGGGTAGTTGAGATTTATACGTTTGTCAAATTTCAAGTTCATATATTACTTCCACATCCAATGGACGGAAATGTATCGCGAAAAAAATTTTCAAAAATTTTAATTTGCTCAATCGCTTTAAAATGGTCGAAAACGCAAAAAAAAACAAAATTTGAGCAAAAACAAATTTCTTGTCTGTGTGTCTGTGGTATTGTTTGTGGACACGATAACTTTCGAAAGACTTTTGGTACACGTATAAATCTCAACTACCCAAAGCGACCTATTGTTTGTGGGGTAACTAGGGTATCGGGAAGGGGGCGAAATTGGGGGGTAACTACCCTTTTTGCAAATTTTTATTTTTTTATATTTTTTCGTTTTAGTATGTCATTAGTAGTATAACTGCGAGTATTATTAGCTCTTATAAATTTTCGGTACAGCAAACTGTTTAGAAGATATTAGCAAAAAAGCGTTACTTAAAGAAAACTGTTTTTCCTAAATATCTCCGAATATATATAATATATTCAAAAAATAAACATGCCATCAGATGGGAAATAAAATTTCTCACAAAAAGTGTCTTAGAATATTTATCCAAATTTTTGACATTTTCGAAATATTTCAGAAAAACCTATTTTGGACCCTGCTAGTACGATTTTTTTTAAATTTTGGTATTATATAGAAAATCAAATTTCCAATCAGAAAGCGCTCTCTTAATTTTTTTGTTAAATTAATAATTTTCGAGTTATTTGGAAAAAAACGATTTTTAAAATGTATGAATTTTTGCTAATGTCACGAGGACTGTTTGTCTTAGAAAAAATATGTAGACAGAAAAAATGCTCAAAACCTGATTACTAATCGCATAGTATAAAAAATAAAAAAAGTAAATGTCATTTTGACAATTGGATGTGGAAGTATTGATTCAATTTGCAGCGTTTTTAAGTCTTTCGAAAGTTATCGTGTCCACAAACAAAACCACAGACACACAGACAAGAAATGTATTTTGCTCAAATTGTTTTTTTGCGTTTTCGACCATTTTAAAGCGAATGAGCAAATTTTTGAAAATTTTTTTCGCGATACAATACTTTCCATCCGTTGGATGTGGAAGTAATTATTCATCTCTGATTATATAATATTTCGTTAGCTATCAGGTTTTCTAGAATGTCAATGTCTTTTATTACGCAGCTATAATGTGACTTTCCGACTTGTATGTACACGATTTGAGATTTATATTAAAGAAGGGAAAGACTATAGTGGGACTGTGATACCTAAAAATGAAAGACAAATAAATATATGCTATAAATATCAGGAATACAATATTAATGAGTAATACTGAAAAAAGCAAGCACACAAAAGTCAATAATTGGTAATGTATTTATAAGCAGTTCAGATTTTTCTGACGTTAATGAAGCTGTTTCCTATATTTTAAATTAAAATAGTTTTACAGTTCAGCATGTTACCGAACCTATTTGATGAAATCCATTTCCTAAGACATCTTTGTGTTGTGAAGGATGATATGATTATGATGTGTATCATAATCAACTGCCTGTATATGAAAGGATCAAAAGTCTTGGTTTAAATATAGATAACCTTAGTTTTAAAAATCACATGTTTTTTGTTATTAAAAAATTGTTATGTTGCTTTAAAGCTCTTGTAGTCTAATCATCTTATTCTCAACTTTAAACTTAGAAAAAAATTATGCGAATCTCTTGTAATCCCTCACTTGCTTTATTGTTTTATGGTATACTTTCCTTGTCTTGATGACGTTGATAAATGCAGGCTTCAGAGGGTAGTAGTAGGAATATAGGTGTTCAAAGCCAGTGAGGATCACTTTTGATCCCATCTTAAAAGCATTGAGGATCAGAAAAGTTGATCCTCACGGCGAATTTCTTATGGGCGAGCTGGTTCTAGCAAGCGCTCTACTGACGGGCAACGGACCCGCATCTAGTGCACGTTATCGCAAAAGGTTATCGCAATAGGTTATCGCAAATCTATTTTTAAGTAAAAATTAGTTCAAACGTGATAAAAAGTTGTTAATTAGCAGTCGCCTTGATCTGAGTTACGGACCTGCGAACTTATTCTTGACGCGTGCAAAGGTTCTCGGAAGGGTTTCCTGCACTCGACCAAGTTCTAAACGCGTGAACTCGTTATGGGTGCGTGCAAACGTTCTCGAAAGGGTATCCTGCGCGAGACCAAGTTCTAAACGCGTAAACACGTTCTGGGTGCGTGCAAACATTCACGTGCTCGATTAGCGACCCCCGTCTGAATAAGGTACTGCTTGCATACAAAGGTATGGGGAGGGCGGGACGTTTAAATGAAACTAGAGTGATGAAATAATTCACTTTATTGATTAAGTAAAAAAATAGGTTCTTTAAGCACAATATGTCTATAGAATTCCTAATAGGTGGTATGTGCAACAGCTCTGGCTGTTCCTCTTCCTCTTCTTTGGAAGTTTCATTGGTCTAGACGATGATGACGATTCCGACATCTACTGATCTTTATATTAGTTTTCTCACATCTCCGCTGAGCGGGGAGTACTCGAATATTCTGTCGTGCAGCAATAAACAGAACGCTGACGTATTGGCTGGTATACCACCATTTCCCGTTTCAAACTCCAACTTGATATCAATAGAACCTGCCTTTATCTGTTCATTTTGATGACGGCAATCAATTACAGTAATTGGAGCTATATTCTTAAAATTTGAAGGGTCTAGCAAAGGACATGGGTTCTCACCGTAGTAAGCCTCTTGAAACTTACTGTACATGTAATACAATAAGGCGTAGCGATTTTCATCAAAGGAAACGTGCAAATTTTCGTACGGGAATACTTGAGAATTAAGATGGACTTTCACATTGTTTAGGATGCATGTACTGAATTCGCTAGGATTTTCTCTAAGATTATACAACTTGTTTGTTTGCAAAGCAAAAATCACAAATCGCGGCTTTTCCAACTGGTTAGAAGTTTTCACACGCCAAATATTCGATGTCGACTGCGGCACGTTGGGAAATTCATAAAGTTCCCAGCTTCGAAAGCTGATTTGAATCGACAGATCGCTCTGAATAGTCTCATACAACTTGAGACGTTCTGCATCATTAAGTGTAATATGAGGCACTTTCCAGTTGATTTTCTTAATATTAAACTTGTACCTTGCAAGAGCAGTTTTTACACTGTTTTCATCTGTTTTCGCTCTTATCAGTATCAGTTCGTGTTTAGCGTTTGGTATAATTTTCTTGTAGTCTTCAGCGAATCCAAGCAACTTATTCAACGGTATGCAAAAGTTAAACTTTCCGTTTTCTGCTGATAACAACCGATCGTCTTTTAAATTCCAGCCTGCATTAAGAAGGGCATCGCTTTCACTTGGACTTAGAGAAACGTAATTTTTTAAAGACGTAGAAATACCAACGTTTTTGGTACGATCTATTTCGATTGCATTTAATTCGTAGCGAATTTCCTCAAACATGAAAGCAGCACAGTTGTTGGTAAGTTTAATTGTATTCACCGCAGCATCATTCTCATCTGTCAAAGTTCCTTCAACGTACAAGAAACTTTCTGACGGTAACAAAACCAAGTCTTGATGATGAACACAGATTTGGATGGTGTCACTTGGATTGTATGACTCTATATACGGCGAATACGTATGATACTCCTTTTTGATTATTGTCTCGTCAAAGCGAGGAAGCTCTGTGATGTCCAGTAGATAGTTCATTTTTGTGAAAGTACCGTTAGTCCCAACGATTTCAAGAACTGTCTATTTTCCTTCGTTAAACGCCTTGGTGCAGCTCGTTTCAATCTGCTTGTTGATCGTTGCACACCTAAGTCACAACTAATCGGTGTAGTCGTCTTTGGTGTATATTTATTAAAAATAAGCATGACTCTTCTTTATCTCTGACTCTGTTAAAGTCAAACAGCTTACTAACATGACTGGTTGTGGACAAAACCTTATATAACAGTCTAGGTAGACGGTCTCAAATGTAAAATAATCGTAATTTTTTCATTTCGAAAGTTGAGATCTTTTCCATCTTGATCTACCAGTCTGACAGTAACGGAGTTAATACAAGTTCCGTTTACAGGTAAGTAAATAATATTCTTTGGCACCTCGTTAATCTTGTAGCCAGGCAAAACGTTGGGGGAGAATTCGTGCAGAGTGTGAACAAGTCTATTATTGTGGTAAGCTCCGGTAATAATATTACATTCTACGCGAATGGAATTAACCCTATTTATATTGACAGGTAAATCAGACTCTACCATTTGTTGGGCTCTATGATGCGCTTACTAAATCCCAAAAGAGAACCAATCGAACGTTCTTTGTTAAAATATACAGGATGAGTGCTTTTGACTTCAGTCCTCAATGTATTCGTGTTTGCGCGAATATTGACTATAATATTACTCTTTTTTTCCCTTAAGTAAGTTTCAATGTACTCTGCAATAGCTTCCAGTTCGTAAGCTCCTTCTGCCAATACTATAGTTTGATTGCCAACGTGAAACAGATTGTTGCTTTCGTCGACATTCGGAATACTATTATACGTAAAGAGGCTCACTAAACCGCATTCGTACGGTGTTGTCAGGTCTATCGGAGGAAAGTAGTTGGCTGTCAACGAGGACTCGTTGCCGGAAAAAACTCAGGATTCTTGACATGATAAAGCACACAGTCAAACTGAATACATTTATTTCAAGTCGCCTGATTTATAGGTACAATGATATAAAATAATAAACATAAATGACCGCATATTACAGTATTATCGCTCTGATATCTATCATAGTTGTACTGCACACCTTCTCCTAAATACTTTACAATTTCCTTGGGCGGTCTCAGGTTCCCGAAACTGTCAAAGTAGAGGCACTGATTCTTGTCTTTATTATAATATGTTGCTACCCAGTGACTGCCGGATTCGTTAGATTTATTCAGGTTGATGATTGCACATTCTTTGCGACGGCGTGGTCGTGAAGGTAATTCATCCAACATGTACACACCTCGAAAATTAGGAATTTTCTTAGCAAATTTGTACAAGTCGTATTCATTGAGTGCTCGATCCGGCAGTACACTTAGAAGTTTTTTTGGTCTTAAAAAAAGTCCTAAACCCTTCTTGTATGGTTTAAGGTACAGGCCTTTTCCAATTGCGATTGCTTCCATGGTTTTATTGTGACGTTCGCTTTCAGCCAACTGTTGACGTGCATTTTTTGCGTCATTCACTGCCTTGGCAACGCTGGCTGCTCCAGACGCAATACTTCCTATTGACGTAAGAGCTGCGAAAATAGGCAAGAGCGCTGGTAATATGCCACCAGTCTTTGGAATTCGAATGACGCGTGTCCGGGGTAACTTTGCACGTTTCCCCGCCTACACATCTTTTTGCTTCCGAGAGCGCAAGTTCGATTGCATCATCTACATTTGTAGGCTTCTTCAGTTTCAAAGCAGTTTTTGTTCTTTTTATGATATCACGCAAAGAAATTTCTTCTTTTGCAGCTTTCTTATTATCCTGAGATTTGGAATCCTTAACTTTGGGCTGTTGATCTGTTTTCATTCCCATCCCGAGTTTTGCTTTGGTTTTCATCGCGTTAGCCACGAGCCAAGCAGGTATTTTTCGCCTAATTTAGAATCCTTGGCTAAAACTCGTTGCCAGGCCTTCTCAGCGAGTATCAGGTCGGCTTGATTTCTAGTGCGCGTATCTTTCGTTTGCGAGTAGGCAATGTCGTGTTCTTTACATGCGGCGTCTAAAGGGTTAAGGGGCGGGTCTCCACGCTTAAGTCTTTCCTGCAATTTCGTTCCAGGGCCACAATAAGAATAATGAGGGAAAATGCGCTTCGAATGGCAAACGATCAATAAGTTTATTTAGAAGTCCTGTCCCTTGAGTACCAGAACGACGATTAATCCTGGACTTTGAAATTTTTTTTTGGCATCTTTACACAGAGATCGTTGTTGCTGTTGTTGTTCACACATGCGTGTTTCGTTACACACTAAGTTTTTCTTTAAATGGATGCTCCTATTTATTTTTTTAAACAGTTGATAAAATGCGCTTGTTCCGACAACAAGAAAAGTTACCTGTTTCGAACATAGAGGAGAGTTTCAATGTGGACAACAAACGACCTTGCAGACACAGCAAACTCTTGCCTAACACAATACGGGCACTAATTGTGGGTCCTCAAACTGTGGAAAAACGAATTTGCTGATAAATTTACTAGAACATCCCAACGGATTAAAATTTGAAAACGTTTATGTTTACTCAAAGACGCTCTATCAGCCAAAATATAACTACCTTCGAAACTTGCTTTCTGGGGTCAAAGGCGTTGGATATTACACATTTTCAGAGCACGATGAAGTTATTCCACCTGATGAAGCGAAACCGAACTCTGTTTTTATTTTTGATTGACGTGGCTTGTCAGAAACAGCAGCATATGAGGGATTATTTTTGCATGGGACGACATAGAAATATTGACAGTTTTTATTTAGGTCAGTCATATACACACATTCCAAAAACATCTAATTAGAGAAAACGCCAACTTGCTCATAGTGTACGTCTGTGATATTTTAAATATTAAACATATCTATGATGACCATGTCAACACGGATATGTCTTTCCAACAATTTAGGGAAATATGCACAGAGTGTTGGAAAAACAAATATGGATTTCTGGTTATCAATAAAGACGTTCCCATGGATGAGGGACGATATCGTAAAGGATTTGATACCTTTATTCTTATATAAATAGTAAGGTTAACGAAATGCACAGTCAGTCACTCTTCAAACGAGGACCTGATCAAACAGGTAATAATACTGTATCAGTGATCAGACTATTCCAACAGTGATCAAGCTGTTCCAACAGATAAGCGATCAAGCTGTTCCAACAGATCAGTGATCAGCTGTTCCAACAGATCAGTGATCAGCTGTTCCAACAGATCAGTGATCGGCTGTTCCAACAGATCAGTGATTAGTTGTTCGAACAGATCAGTGAACAAGCTGTTAAAACAGATCAGTTGATCACGCTGTTCCAACAGAATAGTGATCAAGCTGTTTCCAACAGATCAGTGATCAGACCGTTCCAAAAGATCAGTGATCAGACCGTTCCAAAAGATCAGTGATCAGACCGTTCTAAAAGATCAGTGATCAGGCTGTTCTAATAAATCCGATCAGCAGTTAGCTGTTTGTGCAGTTGTTAAAAACCACAACAATACAGGAGATAAAAATGGATCCAGATACGGTTAAGAAAATTATTCAAACTCGCAATGTCATTCGTAAAAAGTATGCAGCCTTAAAGAAGGGAAGAAGCGAAATTGATGCTGACCTAGAGAGAGTTTTTTCAGCCTATAACAACACCGCTCAAGAAACTGTCCGATCTACCTCAGCAAATTCAGCACTTGCCAGATGCGCTCGCGGGTAAATTGAAGACAGAAAAGCACGAAGCAAAATGCAAGTTTTCATACAACCTTTGACTCGGACGAAGACTCTAGAAGTGAACCCCGACAGTTTTGACGAGGCTGCTTCGTCGCCAGTCCGAACCCGATCTTAGTTTCCAAGACTATTCAAGAACATCTTCAGATGTTTTAGAATTTAATACCAATAGATTTATGGATTCGATAAAGACTAGATAGTAATTACGATTCTAAATACGGACCACGTTATGATACAAAGAAGTTAGCTTGGAAAAATTGGTGATTCGTCATTTGCAGTAATTGACTCTAATGCTCTAGTAGACGGCAAGAGTTATCCCCTAACATCTGGTTTGCAGGAGCTTATCTTTTTCTCGTTACCCTTCAGAGAAGTTGTATACGGAAGATGACGTTGATTCATATTTAGATATTGTCCAGAGAAGCGGAGCTATACATCGTAATTATGACAAATCATTGCAGTATGCTGGAAACAAAAGTCACAAATATAAACTGATAATGAATCTTTTAAAGCGTAAAGGTTCTCTACCGCCTACCGGTTCAGGATTAATGAAATATTCAAAAAATAAGTTAGATTACGTGTATTGGGATGATCCGAACGAATTGGTTGCTAGATTGAAACTCTTACTTGCATCTCAAGAAGCCGGCCATAATAATCATTCAAATGAAATCACTTCTATATTGGAAGAGTTAAGAGAGACCAATGTTATCATTTAAATTGTGCAAAACGTTCTTTACGTTTCATTTTAACATGGGTATTGATAAGTTTGGACGCGCCATCAGCTCTGAAGGTGCACAACCTTCTCATTCATCGCCTCTTACTTTTGGATACGTACTAACATCCGATGGAAATATTGATGTGCAAAAGAAACGCATATGCAACTTGACCAAACCTTTAAATCCGGAAGATGCAGTTACTAAGGAGTTTGTTGACGAAACGTTCAATGCATTAAAAGGGGAACTGCGAAAAAACGTTTACTTCTTGGAGAAGAAAATTGAATCGTTAGCTGCTCTGTCAAAAAGATTAAATACGAGCGGTGAAATAACGAATGCAAATAAATCGTTGCCCATTGA